>OMNW01034942.1:16014-28836 GCA_900303245.1 Selene dorsalis | reverse complement strand
TCAGTCGTTAGTAATAGTATTGCCATTATTATACAATTAGAATTGTATAATATGGGCATTAGCATAAAACTGTTAAATGTTTGGATTGAAGAGAAAAAAATTTCAAAGTAAAAGTTAAAATGCACTGCATAGTTGCTGACTGACCTGTTTTAAGATTAAGGTGAAGTTTGTCACTGTTCGGGTTAAAAGGACGAGACAAGGTGATCCACATCTGGAAGGTCTGCCCTCTGCGAATAATGAAGTTATCACTCTGGTAGAGATCTGTGTGGTGCTCCATGCGGTTCTTCCCTGTTCTGCCCTTCATCAGGTCCACTGATTGCACTTTGAGGAGGAGTTCTGCAAAAACAAATATGTGTGAGAGGAAGATCATTTTGTTTTGTGTGAGACCAAAAACACGACTGGAAGCTTTCCACAGTGTCAGTTACCATCAAGCTCGTTGTCATCAGTCTCAGGTTTCTCGCCATTTGTCCCTTCCTCCTTATCCCCATCATCAATACCTGTGATTACAGTGTCTGTGATGTCATCATCGTTGGGTGTGGGACAGCAGCATGGACAGACCTTTTGTAGCCACCGGTGACACGCATTTCCTTTGGGAGCATTGTTTTCTGCTGGTTGCTCTGTTTCTGTCTCCTCCTCAAATCCAAGAGTGACAGTGGGAAACCGACCCACGGCAGCTCTGTTCCTGATCGACCTGATCTCTGCGGGCATCCTGACAAACACACAGACAGTGAGGAAATCTGGAGCTTTGTCACTTATAATAGTTTCCTTAAATCACCTGTTTTATATGTGCAGCTCCAAAAAACATTCTTCTTTAATAGGAGTGAACATCCAGTAGGATTTCACACTTCAATGAGAGTTCAACTTAAACTGAACAAAAATAAAATTCCAACACATTTGCTTTTGCTCCCATTACTTATGAGTTGAAACGAAAGATCTAAAACTTTTAATATCATGAAAGCTCCTTTCTCTCAAATTTTGTTCATGTTCATTTTCAGTCAATCCTCCTTTGTCACGGTAATCCATGACATCAAGATGCTGATTAGATAGAGCTTTCAAATGGTCACGATAAAAGTAATGTTAGGGAGGACAGCTGAATGATTGACATGGCCTGGGCTATGAATGCACAGAGTTGATCAGGTTGTTGATTGTTGACAGTTTTGGACCACTCCTCCTCAGCAACTGTGCATAGTTGCTGGAATTGAAACATGCTGTTGTGCATGCAGATCTTGTGCAAGGGGTGATATGCCTGATGACTACACAAACCAGGAAACAGCTGGGATGGTATCAGTTAAATTAACTTGACTGAGCATAACATCGCTGTGCAGCAACTGTTTTGTGATGTGTGTGACAGCTCCAAAACAGATAGAAAAAAATTGCTATTTGCTGACAAATGTAGTTGTTAATCATATCGGTCCATTGGAATGAATACCCCAAAAGACATAGTCAGTCTTTGTGTGGAAGTGGTTTTCCATTGAGAGGAAAGTGTGTTCAAAAGTTTGACTGTACTAAAATTAAATTGTACCCACCAGAGGTTTTTATCTGTATCTCCATTTGCCCCATTTCAACAGTTGAGTCTTCAAAAAATTTCCAATACCTGACACACTACATGCTTAAAGGGGACTCTTAAATGGCACAACTGGACTATTAATATTAAGTTTGTGAGGAGGGCATGTTAGGTTCTGGATAGAGGCTGAAGTTGGTGGTGGTCTGCCTCCCTGCAGCCATCCTTTTGTAACTGCTCTGGAGTAATAAGTGAATTGTAACTGGAGACAAACAGAATAACTGAAAAAATAACCTCAGTGACCAAAACCAGGATTACCTGCATTTTTGACTTTCTGAACTTCACCCAGATGCTATTTAAATACCAGCTATTGTATAATCAGATATGGACGTATGACCAAATGGAAAGTGCCAGGTCTAAATGGATGAGAAGCACTCTTACCCTTCCCACGCCCAGACTGAAGACCTGCTGATTACATAATATTCATGTCAGGGCATAACTCCGAGGATCTGCAGTTTACTACAAAGTAACCCTGTGCTCAAAATCAAGGGAGAGCTGGAAAAACTGGCTGCAGACATATCTTCTGCACATTATAAGTGGCATTTCAGTAACATTACTTCAAATGAATAGGTTTATTCAGATGGAAATAACAAACAGTTGGTATTATACACCAACTGGAGCCTAATAGCAGGAGATTCTTGCCGGAGGTAGATTCAGTTCAAAACCAAAAAGAAAAAAATTCCACATCTCTCTAAAACTGTTTATCTGGAGCTCAACCACTGAGCTCCAGGGGATGGATTATTTTAGCGATTTTAAGAAGTAAACAGATACTACAGAGAAAAGGGGGGAAGAAACACCTGCCCCAGAGAGCAGTCAATAACAATGGCACAGCTGGCAGTGTATTGAACAAGCTTGATCAAAACATAGTATTCAACTAATGAAGCATCACCAATAGACTGTTGGACAAAATGTCAGTGTGGTGCTCTGTCTTGTCTGTTCATTTGTTTTGTTTTAAGCTTTCTATCATTTTCCTGATTCATGAGCGGTTGAGTATTTCCTCAGCCTCTGATTAAGTGAGAAATTATTAAACTGTGTATTATATTGATAATTTTGTAACAATTTATTACAGTGGTTGGTTTTGCCAACCGCCCTGTCACAAGACCTTACTAATACCATTCAAATGTGTTTGGATCCTATTTATTTATTTATTTTTTACCTCTTGCTGTCTCCTCTAACATTTCTCTTTTAGCATTTAAAATGGGCTACTCAACTATTTTATACAGCTCTACAACTATAAGATTTCGTAATCAGTTGTGACACAGTGTTACACATGGAGATTTTTTAGCACCTCTGGTTGAGAATCATGGATTAACATTAAGAAACCTAGAACAATGTGCACTGCATGAAGTGTCACAATAATATCCCTCTTATTGTCTGTGCATATAGGGCTATGCAGTACTGATATAGTCCATAGATTAACAAATGATACCACAGACATTACAGACCAACAAGTGATCATGTGGCTCAATTCTTTAGCATTAAGCATTAAGACACTGTTATATATGCACTACTTTGATCCATTACACAGATAATAATTTATACAATGACCTTGAACTGATTACATCATAGTTCTGTACATACACACTATTATCCCTCATGGCAGGGGTCGACAGACAAAGTGATTCTACTTGAGTATTGTACTGAAGTGTACTGTTTGTTTGAATATTTATTTGAATATTATGGTGAGAAATTTTAGGTTGTTTGTGGATTTAATTGCACTTGTAAGGCTCTTTCTGCAGTCACCTTGTAGAATAAATTTGTTATTCCACAGGTTCAACAAAGTCAGTGTATTAAGCAGCCTGTTTTAAAATCATCAAGTTTAATCAAGTTCTGTGAAATGTAAAACAACACAATAATGTTCTTAAAACTTAATTCCTTTTAAAAGTGAGCACTCCTGTAACTCAAGTAAAAGTTTGAATATGATACCATAAGAACACACCTGGATCTGATTCACTGATGCTGAATTGTAGTGAGTCACTGAAGGTAAGGAGTTTTTTTTTCTTGGGAGGCATATGCTCTGTGTATGCTCCAACTGTGCCATGAAATAAAATAATTTATGTGTGTAAAAGCTCAAAATGCTATGCCTTGTTAGATCTTGACAATGGAAAATAGTGTCACATCTCTCATGTGAACTGATGAAGAATTGAAGATGAAGGCGAATGAATGCTGCAAAAAATGATTATCAAATCCATCGTATTTGTCATTTTCTCCCTTTGTACTTTGTCTTCTCCTCTGCTGACCACACTTTGATTTGTCTTTATTCTTTCCAGCAGCCTTGAAGGAGTAGGCCCATACGTGTGAACAGTGAAAGCCCTTCTCTTTTACATGCATTGCATTCCTCAGAGTAGCAGTGACAGTAACAGAGTGAGTAACAAACAGGCTTGATGAAGCAACAAAAACTATTGGGGAAGAATTCTTATTCAGATGCCAGTGTGGCTGAGAGGGAGCGCACATAGTTGCTCTGGATTGTGCGTCATATTTGCTGCTGAGAGACGAGGTTAAATAGACCTGAACAAAACAAGGTGCACAGCCTCAGAGAAATGCTGACTACCACTGTGGGTGCAGTGAAAGCCTCATGTCCTGTACAAAATACAACATCTGCTTAGCAACTAACACTGTGCTGATTAATAATTATAAAGCATACATTTCATTTTACAGTCAACTTAAGTCAATAAAGCAGATGAGACAATGACAGTTTTGGTTTTATGTTTGTTGTTGTGATCAGCCATGACGAAGGCACAATGGTGTTTTCAGTCAGTGTGCTAACATGCTCTCCTCAACAAAGCTCAAATACTGACTTGTTATAGATATAACGTTTTTCTGTGTGTACCATTTTAGTTGTGCATGTTAGCGTATTTACATTTGCTTAAAATTTAATATGATAATATTTGATAGCTGTCTCTATAGCAGCTAGTCCATTAATTTATTGTATGCTGTATGTTATATGTGTTGGATCCAGAAAATGAACACCATACTATTACTATATCTCTACCATACTACTTCTACTAATACATTTTGATTTTGATGAATCCTTCGAGGCCTTGATATGTTTACATTGTTATTTGTGATCTGTGACGTGTGACCCAGACAGAATGTGACTTCTCCGGTTTTGGTGTTAAAGGTATTTGAGTTTGAGATGACAAGATTATTTACAGGTCACCCTGAGGGAGACATACATTTCATATCAGTCCATCTTATAGTTGTTTTCCTTGTTGCCATGCTGATACATCTGCATCATTAAACTTTTCCATTGAGTCTCATCATCTCTGGTTCAGATTTGATTTCAACACCAATACATCAGAACTATTTTGACTTGGAAATCTCAGCGAGTTGTGAAAGTTTATCACAGGGTCGTCCCTCTAAACCTGTTTAACGTGAAAAGAAAATCCATCAATGCCTGCTTCAGAGCCAGATGCCACACTGCAGGGAAGTGTGCTCCACGTGGTGGAGATTACAGTCTGCTTCTCTGGTCTGGGATCTCTCAGACCCAGAAGGGCAAGCCACCCACACAGATCAACAACAACCCCCCCTGTTCAATATCTGTTAAATAAAACATAAGATGCTGGCACTAACATAGTGAGATGCACAACCGGGGCCGCACAGCAGTGAGAGTGACACTGTGTGATACACTGTGCATGATAAGACGCCTGAGATTGTCATCACTTCATCAACTGCTGTGTTGCAGAGCAGACTTTCTCTGGCTCCCACAGAGTTTTTGCACTTGTCTCAGTGACTGCTGCATGAGCCTGCACAGCTGAAGGCCTAGTAAACTTGGTCTATGTCATGAACTGTGTCTAAGTTCACTCCCATGATATCAAAAGCAGAAATACCCATGCCTATTCGTCAAAGGGGAATATTTCACCCCAGGAGGGTGATGATCCGGGAAGCATCCCACAGTTACACTCATGACCCATTTGCCTCGGGGGCCACTCCGTTTGAGCCATTAAGAGAGAAACAAAGGGACCTTCACAGAATTAAAGCAGTCACAGGGCTTAATTTACAATGCAGACATTCTACTTGATCTTGAGACAAGTAATGTATACGTGCTTCATATCAATAACATTATATTAAATGACCACATATTTATCCAACCTTAACCCTTGTGGTCTCAAGTCATGGCGTTTTAAACAACTGTATCCTGTGTGTTATAATTTATAGATGTCTCATGCAGTTGTAAGTGCATAAAGAACCAATTCAACAAGCCAATCAACACTAAGAACAAAGTTTGACAGATTTAAACAGGCAAGAAATGGCAGTTACTTAACTTTTATAGGCTGTGCATAATCCTGGTATAACTGGCATGTAGAACTTGATTTTTAACTGCATGACATCTAACAGCACAGTGTAAGAAAATGCAAATGGACCTGAGTTAATATTAACAACACTAAGTCAAATCACTATCAGGCTACAGACAGACAAGAGCTCCATGTGAAACAGTTGATTCAAACTCACTCAATTCAGTGGCAGGAGAGGTGTGACAATGCAGACTGGAGGAAGAGGTCTTCTGTTGGCGGCTGCATGTTCAGACCTCCTTTAAATACTTGAATACTTGTGAGCTCAGACAGAGAGGACACACCCTCACACAGCAGGCAGTTCACATATGATAGCTGTCCAAAAACAACAGCTGAAACATCTGGTCAGGGCACAAGCAAAGAGTTTCTTTTTTGTCTTCTGCACTGTATGTATTATCCATAATAAGCTACAGATTAGTGATATGTCTGGGCGATCAGTGTTTCATTAATATATTTTATTACAAGTTATTTCTTTAGGATTGTAGTTGTGGGATATATAAATATCTGATAACTAGGGTAGTGAATCCTACATTAACATAATTATCATTATCTATACAAGTTGTATTGAAGTCCATTGTGTGCCATCACTGTCCTGAATTAATGCATTAATTTATTCATTAATTAAACAGCACCCATCCTATTCAAGTGTCCAACTAAGCCACGACAGGGAGCCAGTATCCACAATACCAGAATTAAGGCAGCTTGATGGATTTCCAAAAAATCATTAATTATCCGTATTCACACCCTGTGTTTCTCCTGCTCTGACATGTTGCAATGTCCTCTGTTAAAGAAAGCCCATAAATCAGCTGGTGAGCTTTAGTCCGAGTCGGCTCACCCACTGTGTGGGAGGGTCCACACCTTGTTCATAGGAACTAATGTATGTTACGTATGTGAAAGGGGCTTATCCGTATTTGTATAAATTGGTGAAGATATGAAAGGAGCTGAGCAAGTGAATCACCTGAGTTATCCACACTGACAGGTTGAGTGGGTTTTCCCCGTGTTTCTCAACTGTGTGATAGGTGAACTCTGAACAAAAGCTGCCTGATTCTGTTGCATCAATGGAAATAGTGAACCAATGTCATGGCTTAAGAGGAATATTACATTATTGGTTTCATTATTTATTAGGCTTTTTAATTCTTCTGCAAACAGTAGATGAGCGAACAGACAAATGAATTTCCCTTTGGGGATTAATAAAGTAATTTGTATTGTATTTCGTATTATGTAGCTGTACCAGCATGGTCGTTTGAAATGAACATCGATGAAATGACTCACATTTTACCTAACACACTGCTCTTCAATCTTATACAAGTTACATAATTGAAACTTCACTGGTATCAGTACTAATCAAAATATGGAGGTGGTCGAAAAGATTAGTTTCTTCCAAAAAACTATTTTTTTTTGGCTGTTAAGCCGACACACTTCTTCATATAGCCATGCAAGCTCAAGAAGGGAGTGGGTACTCATGATATTCATCACAAAACTCTAATGTTATCCCTTACTGGTGAAAGTGATGCTGTTACAACCATCCCTTTGTTACAACCACCCCCGGTCTCCCCTACTAACTGTCTCAGTCCCTATAACATTGCTTATGTTAGCAAACTTTTTTTGCCATGTACAAAAGAAGACAGGGAAAGTGAGATAATAGTGTTTGGGAGAAACACCCATCATCATGTCATCATATGTGAAAAGTGGGTTTGGGAAATACCCTGGGGACTTAACTGACTGCAGTCCTGTTGATGGGAAGAAGACAAGCTGAGCTCGGGATGTGATGAGGAGGCGTGGTGTGTGCAGGCTAGGGGGGCAGCAAATACACTGACAGGACAGCTGATAGCAGGGGTTGGTTAAGACCATGGTGATGTTTAATTGGTTGCAGAACACCTCAAGTCGGCTGATTACGAGGAGTGGGCTGAGAAGGGGAGAAAATAAGAGAATTGTGAAGAGACTCTTCCTCACTGAAATCACACTGCATTTTGTTGTAGACTGTGGATTGTAGTTGATGAGTGAAACTACAGGCTAAAATTTTAATGAAGTTTATTTGTGCTCATTGTGTTACTGAACCCACCCTTGGCAACACTGACCACTGTGAGTGTGCTGCAATGCATTTGTCAGGCAGCCACAAACACACACTTGACCGTTGTGCAGTGCATGTGAAAAAGCCACGGGCAGTGGTGTTGCTCAATGTTCACACAGCAACATCAACATGGATAAAGCTGCTGAATCTCAGCCTGAGGAGGAATCATTATGATCATACCACTCCAGCACTTTCCCATGAACACTAGGGTAATACTGTTCTACTGTTTGTGTTATGACCTGTGACCCACCAGTGGATATCTTTTGCAGTGAATGTATCTATCAGTATGTATGAAATATTACTGTAATAAACTGACAGGAATAGCATACACTTCTTGTTGTTTCCGACTTTGCACAGTCTTACGTCCTTCAAGCATGATGACATCATCACCCACATTGTTTCCCATCATTTTGGCAATACAGCTTTGTTAACACACGAGAATTTCCTGATTGACACGACTTGACAAGATATTCACGGTGCTCAGATGATGAATCCTAACCACTTTTCTCCTCACTACATTTGTAATGTGATGTGCTTAAATAAGGATTTTGTTTCAACTGTCATTACATTTTGCAACAAACATTCATGAGCTCCTGAGGATGATTTACAACAACTTATCCCTGGACTCTTGGTATGGCAGCACAGGGTCAACATTCAATTTGTCCAATGATTTGTTTTTATAAAAGAGTTCCTCGGTGTAGACTGGACAGGTGTAAAAATTCATTTATTTCTATGTCTATTAGGCACCTAAACAGTTTCTATAAATTGAGCACTTGATTTTATTTATGTTTGTGTTTTACAATCGTAGGAATGAACATACATTGTTGCAATATGTGTGTTGTATGTCTTTTAATGGCTGCAGCAAGGCACAGAGCCAATAACACATTTCCTACCTGGTTGGACAATAATGTGAAAAAAAGATTTGTTTTATTTATAAAATAAATAAATCATTTGAAGTGAAGATGGTAACATGCTAACCTTGCTTAACACATTAGAAAGGTTACTAATGTAGAAATACGGATGTTGGCATTTAAGTACTATTGTGTCTAAAGCTATATCCACATTTGGGAAAGATGGTTAAGATGGACAAGATGAGCAATGTGGGCAATCAGGCGACCATGTGACTACAGAATTAGTGGTTTAAAGATTCTTATTACTACAATCTTTTTCCTTTTCCATTGTGAGATGTGTGGTAAGGTGTGGTATTCTTCATACGTCATTTCAGTTACTTTCTTAAGACACTCCCAAAGCACCGTCTTTGGTGACAGGTTTTCCATTTGAATACTTTGACATCAGAGAAACGCAAACATCAACTTGACATATTGCACAATTTAATTAAGACAGGCAATGGGGTTACCAAAACTGAATCAGGTGACACTCCTATCGGCCCTGTCAAATCCTGACACAGTGCATCTATTCATCTTTCTTTTCTGCGATGGAAAAACCACAAAGGAGACGTACTGGAAGTGACACAATGTGTGCTGTTTTATTACTGGATCGGTGACATACTGTGCAACAGTATTTTGTCGTATATTAAATGCTTTACACAAGCTTTTAAAAAAATTTGCGTGAGACCTATGCAATGCTCTGATGATCAGTTACTAGCTTTTCTTCTGACTCAACCGTTTTGAAGCTTATGAAGCAATAAGCCAGCATTGCTGCACGCCAATCCATACAGTCAGTTTACTCCATTATCAGTGTTTCTGCATGCATTTGGGTGTGTTGTATTGAGGACATCGTACGCACACAGTTAAAAGAAAAGCAGTGGTTACTACACATTCACACACTTAAATCTAGACAGAAGGTCTTAGAGAAGTTTCCAACACATGAAGCATGAGTTTCAGACCCAGTGGGGCTGCTGTGACTGACGTTCTCTCGCACAAGTGGAACAAACAGAGTCACAAGACACTTGAAAAAAACACCCACTTGGCTCTTTCACGGACAAACACGCTGGATAAAGTGAACGACGGGAAAGACGGTGGCAGTGACTCCTGCCCTCTGTCCGATCAGAGCAGCAGGTCTGTGACTGACGGCAGCAGTTCTGCCAGCTCTGACTCCACGTTGGCCGTCTGAGTGATGGGGTTGCCGCGGAGATCGAGCCGCTTCAGCTTTGGGCAGGAGGCCAGTGGCTGAAGATCTGCCAGTGTGGAGATTTCTGTGAGGTGAGTTAATGAAAACACCGACTGAGTGCTGTGGTGGCTCATATCAGTGGTGATGAAAAGAGATATGACTCACATATTCCCAACACAAGTGTGAAAGTAAGATCTACATGACAAATATGATGCTGATACACGAATTATTTTCTTTTAATTAATTTACAATAATAATAATAAGCTCTTTGCCAAGAATGTGTCTCCCCTTCTTATAGATGCTATTTGTCCTCTGACATTGCGACACTGGTTTTGTTTACTCAATTTCTGCTACATGTTTCAGGTAAAACTAAATTATCCATGCACTGAACTGTAGAGTCTTGTGTACCCCATCATTTTCTCACTCTGTAAACACCATCCTTGTGTGTGATGTTTTGCAGCAATGAATCTTGCACGACTGGAGCTGATTCACACATCACTCACACTGTGACATGAGTGAGATAAAATGTAAACTGACCCATATGGCACTGTTGCTGCAGAACTCATAGCACCCTCACGCTAATAAATCTGAATATTTGTTTTACAACTATAATATGTAGCTTTTCCACATTAACAAAATGTTTTTAAAAAATTGAACAGTGTTACCTATTTTTCGAGCAGTGTTCCTACATTTTGAGCATTATAAGCTCAGCTCTTAAACCTGAGAAATTTTTATTTAATTTTAGTTAATATTTTTATATTTAATTATGGTAACAGTATATCATTTAATTGCCTGTAAAAGACATCACACCCTCTATATTCATGTTAGTGTTGTGGTTTTCTGCCAGGAGTCAAATTGAGTCAAAAAGCTGGGTAAATGTTCAGTTCACAACAGCTTGATGTCCTGTCTCCATCGAGGAGTCTCCCACAAAACACTGATTTTTTAAAACTGCCTTGTACATGTTTCTAACAGTTTTAATATCTTGGTCCATTTGTTACAAAAGGGAGGTCTGTAGATACTTAATACTATACTGAAATCAGCTGGACATCTGGTTCAGTTGTCAGAGAAACAATCAAATAAAAAACAACTCCCATGATCCCACAGTGATGAAATGTGTGCTATACTAACAGCGACCACCCAGCAACGACTTGACTTGCTATTTTGCAGCCCCTAGCAACAGAAGTTTCATACTGTATGTTTAAGGATACTGTTATTCTTCAACTCAACTTCCTCCAGTTTGGGAAGATGGTACAGTCCCTCCAGATTTTCTATGCAATTGTTACTGGCCTCCAAAACCTGCAAGTATGAAGAAATAATTTAACCACAAAAAAAGTTATCAGTATGTATCTTTCCTGCTGCAATCGAACAATTATTGAACACACACACAAAAAAAGAGACACTGTTTATGTGGGTGAGACAAATGGATTTGAGCTGCAGTCTTCTCACCTCTAGACACTGCAACATAGCAAACTGAGGAGGCAACCGCTGCAGCTGATTGGAGGACAGATTGATATGGGTGACCAATAACAGTTGGTCCAGGTGGCATAGAGTTGTCAGGTTCTGTGACAAAAAAAAACAAAAAACACATGAGGGACATCCATCTAGAGCAAACAGTGGAAGCGAACAGGACCATGTCATAATACAGAACCAACCCTGTCAGAAATGCTGAAGACGCGCACTTCAGCGTACTCCATTTTCAGGATGGTGTTTTCAATCATAAACTTGCTGCACAGGTCACTGTAATATGAAGAGCGCATGGAGTCCACCTCCTGAGGGAGAGAATGAGAGCGTCAGGTCTGTGACATCTGTCGTCTTTCAGCTTAATACCACAGACTGTACATGGCTGGTTCTCACTTTCAGTGTTTGGAAATGAGCAAGCGTCTCCTTCTCATATCCCAGAGGGTCTAGCGCCCTCATCAGGAGGATAATGGTCAGCAAGCACCCTGCCAAAGTAACAAGAGCAGTTCAATGGATATGTGGAAACATTATGTTCAACAAGAGAAAACCTCTGTATTGTGTAATAGTAAAGAATGTGGATGTGATGAACTTTGAGTTGCTTACACTTATTGAGCGGCTCCAATTCTTGTAGCTGATTGCATGATTGTAGCTCTGACTGTAACACTGAGGTCTTCTCTACTGAGAGTTCACTCCTACAGAGAAACAGCTCACTCAGTTCTTACTCCTTTCAAAAAAAAAAACACAACACATTGTGCTGCTAATGTGGAAAAAGATAAAGACGGTACCTGAAGAGTTCCTGATCCGTAGCAGAGTCCCGACAATAACTCTCAGTGCGACCTGCACAAGTAATAAAAAAAATGTTAATGAAGCTTGAGGAAATAAATATTTGTAATCTAGCCACAGAGCCTGTGTCAATATATATAATTATCACCTGTGTAAAGAGCACAGTCTCTGTGAGTGTGTTTCTCAGTCCAGTGCACGGTCAGATTGTGTTCGTTGGTGATGTCACTTATTGTTCCAGGAGGAAGATCACAAATCTGACTCAGAGTTAAGGATTAAAAAAATAAATAATCATTTTTTATCTACAAGTGAAGAGAGGGAGTTGGTTTCAAGTCTGTTTCTAGATTTAAGTCACGCAGTGTCTACAGTCATATCTGGAAAACATATTCGTGTGAAATAGTGAAATAGTGAAAGAGTTGAATGGATCCATTTCCATCTCCAAATGAGGAAAAACCAAGTGACATTTAATAGGGATAAAAGCTTTGATCATGGAGCTTGATTTTGAGTGATTATAAATATTAAAGCCCGCTATCATGAATTAATTGAAGAAATAATATATATATAAATATTATATATATTTTTTTTAATTC
>OMNW01034941.1:12187-25429 GCA_900303245.1 Selene dorsalis | reverse complement strand
TCTTCAATAGTGTTTTGCTTTTATTTAATCGTCACTTTCCCACTTTTGTATCCATTCACTCTCATTCCAATCTTTTCCTCTTCTTCTTTTTTTAGCATTTGGTTTCCCAATGTCTCTCATTACAACGTGTATAACATATATGAACTCACACTGAGACCACAGGAAGTAACAACGTGTGAATCATCTGTGTTTGGAGGTAGAATGGAACTAACTGTGTAGGCGAACAGCAGTTGTCATCGCCAATGAACAGGATATTGGCTTTGTTAATTATTAAGCCCTTGTCTCCACAGTTGAGACGGGTCATGGGATTTTTTTGGTGACACACTCAGGGCCCTTCTTACTCATTGTTTGACTTGTCAGTTAAGCCAAATCACCTTCTGTAGGTTTTATGCAGATCAGTTTCTGCTGGAAACACTTACTCATGGTGGTCGGTTTTTCTGTTGAAAAACCAAACTAAAACCAGTCACATGAAACATTTTCCCTCTTTTCCCTGACAGGTACTGATTAGAGAAGTACTGATTAGAAGATAAACCTCCGCATGGTTGGTGCCTGCGCATACGGGTCTCAGTCCTATTGATCATCCCACTCAAACAGCATGTAAACTCCGACCTTTGGCTTGTGACCGCAGAGGTCATTAGTGACACGCATGTGACACTGACCATCTGTTGCTTCAGTATTTGTCTGACGAAACATCCCCGAGTGCCACCACACGCAGATGGTAGCAAGAACACTGTGGTTTCTGCTGCTTTAATGAGAAGTGTGTGGGGTCTCTGTGCTGCCGATTAAGTTTTTCCAGTGGCACTGGGACCATAGTGCCCCATATGCACAGACACAGATACATGAAGTTGTGGTATCGTGTGCTGGCCTAGAACAGCCACCCGCAGGACACACCAGTCGAAAAGCATCTGTGTGGATGCATGTCTGTGTTTTTTCCCGTGGGACTGGCACCAGTAGCCTCTGTCTATTTAACTCAGTTTCCTTTCCTTGTTTCGCTGCAGTCTCCCGTTGTTTACTCTTTACCCGAGGGAGAACATCTGTAGCGACAGCAACATCACGCAGGTGAACACATAACACAAGAAACGTGTTCATTCAGCCATAAAGAAAAGAACTCTCTCCTACTGCAGATTGGAGTTTCATGTAGTTTATTACAAGTGGTTGACATTGAACGCTCAACATGTCATCTGAGGCTTTCAGTTCTTTAAACACAACCTGTTCAATTGATCCCTGTGGAGAAATTCTCTCTTCTAGTTATCCTCTAAAGGGAGGTCACATGGCAGGTTTAGCTACTGAATAGCCACCTGAGTGAGGTGTATAGTAGATGCTGTAAAATCTCATCTAGCCCCATTATTTTATTATAAACCACTTCACTTCTGTAGTAACTAATGCAACACAGGTCTCAGATACTGAGTTCAAGGAACTGAAACATGATGAAAGTCATGATAATACTGGTTTTGTTCCTTAGGCCTCTGTGAATCTTTCAGAGATGGAAAAATGTCTCTGGTTGAATTGCTCATAATTCACGTCTGTCAGGATCTCAAGTAGACGTTGCCTCATTGACAGAGATAATAAGCCAAAAAGGTTGAGAACAACTGTTGTCGTGTCACAGATGTTGCGGCTTCTCTGGCTCTGTTTGGCTTTAGAGACACAGATTCCCTCAGTGTTTAGTCTCAGTCTAGCAGCCAGAACTTAAACACAGACAGGTGAGTGTGTGGGTGTGTGAGACCTGCGTCTTTGTGTGAGAGATGTGACTGGAAGTTTGTCACCAAGATTTCCACACAGATTCTCTGATCGTTGTTTTAGGTTAAAAATGATTTTTGTTTCCCTCTCTGTTAATACTGTGGATATACTGAGGATACTGGACATACATTGTACCTTGATTCTACTTCTTCTTCTATACAAGTGAGACCTGTAAGGCATGATATTTCTTTCTATTAAAACATTCATGATTGTACAGGATATTATGCTGAACTCTTAATATTATGCAACAGGATTTATTATATCTAAAGGTACAGTCTTACTGTAAGATAAAAATAACAGGATTGTGTTGACTCAATGACTCATTCAGAAACTCTCACGCGCGTGTGTGTGTGTGTGTGCGCACACACACACACACACACACACACACACACACACACACACACACACACACACACACACACACACACACACACACACACACACACACACACACACACCTCCTGTGTGAGGACTGGTGAATGCTGAAGGCATCCAGCTCCTAAACCAACACACTGTCATACACCACACACACACACACACACACTCGCACATGCACATGCTAATCCTGCAGGGCATGGGCGAATTTAGGGCAAGCCTGATTAGTAGTGCTACTGCTTATCACCCAGAGCCAGAGAGAGAGAGGTTGGGGGTGGGAGAGAAATTGGGGAAGAGCAAAGGTGGTGGGAGGTGGGAAACGTGGGAGAGATTTGAAGGTTCACTGATGTGGATTCACACAATGGAATTTGTTTTTCCAGTGTCATCATTTATTCATCTAAACACATCCAAATATAAACACATACACACACAAAACTGCACACAATAGCAACACACCAGAAGAGGAAGAGGAGGATAGTAAATAACACAGAAGAAGGTGAAGAGCAGAGCATTAAGTGAAGAAGTGGGCAATCATCAATCGCCGCAACCTTGGACCTCCTCCTCCTCCTCCTCCTCCTCCTACTCCTCCTATCTCTCTGTCCTTGTATCATTTCCTCTCTGCTGCTTACCCTCCTTCCACCTACACCTCCTTCAGTATCAGCCTCTTCTCCTCTCTCAGCATTTTTCTTGATGCTTGATAATCTCTGTCTTCCCTCAGGACTTCAACTTTGTTTGAGCGAGTGTGTACAAAGCGAAACCTCAAAGGCGAGGCAAACGTAGTGTATCAGGTCATTTTATGTTTTTGATGTCTTTCTTTACTTTACTTTTAATGAAGAAATCAAACTTCTTTCTTTTATGTGAGAGGAAAACACATTGTTTGCTATTTTAATTAAATATCTGTGTCTGAAAAAATGTCTGCAGAGGATCATCAAATGAATGATTCATTATTGCGTTATACATCAGTTCATAGATTTAAATAAGAATCTGTGTAGCCAGATTGTGAAAAAGTTTCAGTTTCAGTTTCCACTTCCATTGGTTTTAGATACATTTAAACTGTCCCATTATCTCTACACATGCTCAATGAGGTCTTTAAAGTGTTTATATTTGATGACGTCAATTAAAAGCCCCCTCTATCGTTGTAAAAAACAACCCTTAAGCCCCTAATTGACTTTTAAACGTCCTAAAAAACCATGTGGTTTCTCAGTTTAGTGTTTTTCTTTGGAGCTCAGTCAGACGCGCACACACACACACACACACACTGATACTTTGCTTCGATAGGACAAACTGGTTTTTCATTTAGATGTTCATTTCAGGGTTGAAATTGGTTTTATATTTTTTTTATTAAAGATACCATAAAAGGCCTCACAGACTATTACAGTTGACTGAATGAAATATGCAGACGCTCTGGCAGCGCGCCGCTGTGGCTCTAATATATTTGACACAAAGGAAAAATAGGCTGTGGAAGGACCTTGCTGTGTTTGTGAACTCATTTGTGAGTTAAGAGTGACCTTGTTGTTTTTCACTCTCATATATCCAGTGTAATGCACGCTGTTCAGGGTTTAGGTGAAACATTGGTGCTTTCATGTAAAATGCAATCACAAATTTTCTTTTTTTACCTCTTTGACTGAAACACAGCTCTTCTCACTGACAGATTTGTTTACAGAAAAATGATCTTGGAGTCAGATGTATCTTGTGTATCCTGTCTGCTGTGTGTCTCTGAGGAGGCTGCTCACACTTGCATGATTACAAGAAAATGAGCCGAACCGCAGCTGAGAACACTTCAGAGGAATTAACCATTCTCGTCTGCAAGTGTGTCTGTCCATACATAAAACTGTCTGACAGATGTTCTCCTCGAGCCTTTGTAGCATTCAGCTGCGCTTGTGTGTGAGGACTGATGCAAACAGGAGCTAAATAATGACCAGTCTCTCTGTTTATTAAAGAAAAGCTGCAATTGGCCATGACCACTACAAGAGCTGTCTCTTGAGCTCTCTACCATATACACATTAGACCATGTGGTGTTTCATGAATCCAAAGCTGGAGAAGAACATGTGGACTAGAGATATATTGTCTGATGACCAGATGCAGCCCAAACTATTAATGTGTATTTTTGTATTTTCAATTCAAACTCTGAAACCTCCTTTGTTGAACGGGCCACCTCCCCTTTTCTTTTGCTTGAACACACTCTAGATACAGCTCTAGGGACAGGATATGCCTGAATAGCTGACGTCCGTCATCAAACTGAGGACAATGAACCACTTAGGAACAATAAGAAGGGGTTAACAAAACCGTCACACACTCATTCAACATGAGCAGTTTTCATTGACTGGGTGCTCTTTTTTGTTTTTATTCAAATGAATCTACAGTTTATAATAAGGCTCATCATATCGGTGCTGCATGAAAAGAATACAATTTCATTTTGCAGACAATGGCTTTAAAGCCTCAGACACCTGTGACCAAGATGGCTGCTCTACTGCAGAGCACTGATTGTGTGCATCCTTCAAAGTTATTGCTGTACACATCCCAAAGATGCAGTAAATCCCATGAATGAGTGGGCAGTGTTCTTCTGCCTTGGCTGCAAAATTTACAGTGTTGTAACCAGCTTGTGCTACACTGTATTGCACTGTGTTTACATTATGCAAAGTTATTCACCTATAAATTGATGTTGTCGGCATAATTTTTATAAAACATAATAAAAAAGTTCTAAGCCACAGTGTGTGCCTTAAAAGAATCACAGAGGGGAAGAGTGTTGAAGTACAAAACAGCCCTGTCAACATCAGCCTTGAGTCTATTTATTTGCATCACTTTTGTTCCACTTTAAAAATCACACTGAACATTTACAGCTGGGTATAAATTACAGGGTCTGTCCCACAGGCTGCTAATGGCCCCACAGTCTAATGGGACAATCTGCCAAGAGCCACTTTATTCCTTTAACCTGTGGAGAACGTGTGACCCCCGACTGTGGCCGAACAATTCTGAGGAAACAGCAGCTGGAAAATGGCATTGAGTGGATGATAGGACTATGAATGTGTGTTTCTGCAAAGAGTGCGGCTGTGTGGCTCATGCAGCTGTGTCCTGTCTCACCACAAGAGCTCAGTGTGTGCAAGAGAGTGTGTGAGAGTGAGTATGTGTATGTGTGTGTTCAGAGACTGTGGGGGCAGGAGCATGTGTGTGTCTCTCTGCATCTTTTCTCCCCATCCCGTCAGTTTTGATTGACAGATTAGGGAGTGAGGTGTATAATTTATCACTTCCTGGTTGGTCTTACTCTACAGTGCCCTGCAGCCAGAAACCAGGGTTGATCCCCCAGAGCAAAGGGCAGTTTATTAAACCCTTAATGGACACGCCACACACACACACACGCGTGCGCGCTGTTGGTCCCTCTCCCTGGCTGCCTCTCAGTCATGTTTAATGTATAATGAATGAATGATTCATGGCAGGGGAGAGGATTTTGTATTTTAGGACTACTTATTCATTTATACTCACACCAGCCCCTTTTTAAAATTATAACCTAGGTGTGATTTTTATTTCAACATGTATAAGGTCACTGGGTTTTTTGAGACACATTATCTAAACCATGCTCAAGTGCTCCTCCCCATTTCCTGTTAATCCTCTGTTTTTTGCTTGTTTGTCTCAGTTACGTCCATGCGACGTCCGGCTGTCTCATCCACCAGCACCCCACTTAACGTTAAAATTTAAAGCTGCTCTAATCAATATTTTTACATAATGACTTTGTCGAGTTGCTGCGTTCAGTATCAAAGCCGTAGAGCTGTAGCCGTAGAGTAGAAAAATAATTCTGCAACTTCACTCAGCTCTGCAGAGCATTTCTTCAATTCTTTGTTTTGTTTATTTCTGCTCCACAGATTAACTGTATTGCTTCACTCTCGCTGTTCTCATCAGCATTGTTTCCAGACACAGCAGGCAGCGGTGGAAAAGCGCTGATAAACCAACTGTATGTCACTGGCTCAGCACTAAAGAGGAAAGGTAGCGACTAGCTGGTGAAGCTAATGGAACATTTAATAGCTAAAGAGCCCCGTAGTTTTGTCAGGAGCTGATCAACATGAACATCAGTGTTTGTCTTTCCTGCACGATTCATGTCAAGGCAACGTATTTGCAAGTTTACAAAGTGACTGTTGTGTTTACAGCTTGTTGTGCTGCCCCCATGTGAGCAAAAATTCAGTGAATGGCGGTTTTTAACAAAAGCATTTGTTTCTCTGACATTCAAAAAGAAGAAATAACAAACAGCCTGGGTTCACTCAGTGTTTTTCCACCTTAAAGTAGTTGTAATGTAGCTTTACTGTGGCTCAATCATTAAATCATCTCCAGTTAATCTGTTACTCCAGACAGCAGCTACACAGTGGAGGCCTGTCAGTCAACTCACTGTGCAATGGAACCATCATTCCCACTTTACTCTGTAACAACAGTGCATGTTTTTAAAAAGCCATACACCAAGATCTCATTTCTGTTCTTTGCTGCGACATGTGTCCTTTTAGTAATGTCGCCACCACACATGAACATCGGCACAAACACACATCACACATGCTCATATGAATGGACACGCAAAGACACTCAGGCAGGAGGTGATAGCTGATACATGGTGAGCTGCAGGCCCCTGCTGTTAAAGAGGAGACATTTACCTAACCTGCAGACCATCATCTCTTCCCCTGTGACACACGCCAACTCACATTAAATCATGAAGGCCGTCTAACAGACAGCGACATTACATCATCATGGAGATAAAAGAGAGAGAAGAGATGGAAAACAAGATATTGCGTGTTCTATTTTTTTGTCTGAGTCATGCATTAGGCCTTTATTTAGTCTGGATGTATAGAGTTGGAGGTGTGTGTGTGTGTGTGTGCAACTTTGTGCAAAGAGGGCAGATGGTGTCGCTCTAGGAATCATCTCTCTACATTAGGGTGCACAGCAGGTGGTGTCCCCATGTGCATGCGTGCATGTGTGTGTGCACATATATATATGTGTGAGAGTCCAACACAGCCGGTGAGGACCAGTTTACAAGGACATCTCTCCAGACCTTGCCCGTGGCCTGTGTCACCAACGCTCACGTCTGCCTCTCTGTATGCGTGTGTATGCATGCGTGTGTACCGGCCCAGCAGGAGAGAACAGGCTGGAAAGTCGGTGTGAAGAAGTGACGATCAGAGGCTGCAGGGTGATGAAAGGATAGATGGATGACAGAGCAGATAGACAGAAGCGACGAAAGTATGAAAAGAAAAGGACAGAGAATGAGACTTTGAGGTTTCTAATGTTTTCGATGCCTCCTCTCATTTGTCCACTTTGATTGACAGATTGAGGAGCAGAGTGTTTATTTCATCAGTGTGGGGTGTGTATGTAGGAGAAGGAAGCTAAACTACATATAGCTATTCATAGGCGCATTGTGATTCAAGTAGCTCAGTCACTTTTTTCCATTGTTTTATACTCAGCTAGTACTTTGTGCCATTTTCTTTTACTTTTTCTACAGCTTTAGTATTTAGTCTATATTATTCTTCCAACACTGCACATTATATCAGTAGTGATATTGCACCCACACAAATGGATGCATATGTGGGTGTGTGCACCTCTGTCTGTCATATGGATCTGTTTTAACACACTCTGATCCCCCCTCCTCACATTGGCTGGTTTTCAGGAAGTGGAAATCCTGGGCTGGCAAATCACAGCTCACTGGCTTGTTTGACTTGCCTGGAGGCTTTTAGCTGAGCAGATGGCTTCTTAGTGAATGAGAAATGACATTCATGTGAAACGTTACGGGAAACAGACCCAGACTGACTGGGAGGGGGGGAGCAAGTGTCTGTGATTTAGTTACAGGCAGATGTCAGCGTGTTGGGGTCTTTTTTCATTTCACAGGACAGCACAGACAAGCTCTAAGTGGAAAACCATGTCCACTCCAGTTCACTTATCAGAGCATCCTGAAATGGTACTTTGACTCCTCCTCCTCCACGACAGGGACAGATGATGGTACCCGTTTGAATCTTTTAGCCCACAGCTGTAGAGGTGGAGGTCATGTGCCTCCAAATTCTATTTCTGGCCTTCAGTGGATTTTACTCCACACATTTAGGTAAATACATGGATGTTGTTGTTTCATCTTGTTACTGGATATGAAGCCTCTGCTCCTTTGTATTTGTGTTCCACTGTTGAATACACTGGCCTGCCAACATGTCACACCTGCATCTGCACAATAACACAGGGTGTGTGCGTGTATGTGCTTCTGTTCTCCTCTCCCCTTTATAATTCTCCATATTGTCAGTAAGGGAGAAAAGCCATTTATGGAGAAGAGTCTCTCATCCAATATTCATTAGTAAGTTGATGTGTGCACATTACATCAAGGAGTGTGTGTGTTTATAGATGGCAGCAAATGAAGATCAGCAAATGAAGATTAAAATGTGTGAAATGGGGGCTATGTACGCGTTGAACGAAGCTGTCCTCCCCTCCTTTGCTCCATTTAACACTCTCCAGTTTTTACTTTACAATCATTAGACTCAAAAGTGTGTGTAGGCTTTTTTTTTTACAGTCATTAGTCATGTGACAGTAATTGCACAGTGAGTAATGAGTAATATGTAAATGAACATGGCAGCCTTTAATCGTTAACATCAGTATTTAATCAATCTTTTGTTGCCTGTACTGAGGATGTGTGTGTGTGTCTGTATGTCTGTGTGTGCGCGTCTTGATTGGGATATGGTTTGGTTCCAAAACCAGTCAGCAGTTACACTTTCTTTGAGACTGTCTCTGAGAATTTTATCTCTGAGTGTGCGTCTCAGTTTTTGTGAAGGTTAGTAAAGGATGTCCGACTTACAAAAATAAAAAATAAAAATCCTCAACACACACGCACACAGACATTGCCTATGTACACATAAACACACACTCTCTCCCCGTCCCTCCAAAGAAGCTCAGTACACAGCTGTGTGCAGCTTGGACATGACACACACAAGCACGCACACACATAGCTGGTGGAGAGAGTAGTAGGGAGGGAGACTGTGAGAGTAAACACGAGCAGAGACATAATTCAAAAGCTTCTGGGATTTTAGTCATGCGATAGTTTTGAGATTAAGAAGACACATAGCTGAGATAACACTTCATGTATTATGTGAAAACATAATGAATTATTTATCATATATCATGATTGTGCATAATTTATTTTATTGTTTTTACTCTGCAGCAGTAGATCTGACTCTGAATTCAAATGTAGGAAGGGAGTTTCAAAATAAAGGCGGAGGATTTATGTGAGTTAATGAAAAAGAAAAGTCACATAAACAGCGAAACTGATAATAAAGAAACAGACTGGGGGGATTACAGGAGTTCATCTGCAGCTCTGATTGGCAGAGGGCACGGTGAAACAAGGGTTACTAACATCTCTCTCCCTCCATCCCTCATCTCTTCATCTCGTATAACCTCACATGGTTTTTCTTCATCTTATCCTCTCAGCCATTTTTTCTCAGATTTACACGTGTCCCTGTGATCGACAGCAGCACTTATTCATCGTCCGAAAGAAGAGAAAAATCTCATTCATACCTATAATTCTTCTCTCCACAGACATCCTGAATCCAAAGAGGTTTGGGGGCGTGGCCAACTTCAGCACCTTCCTGCTGGACCGACCATCAGGCATGCTGTTCCTGGGGGCCAGGGACGCAATACTGTCTGTGGACACCAATAATCTGGACAAACCACCACTTAATGTGAGAAGGCTATGTCTGTGTGAACTGTGACACATTTGCACAACTGTAGTTAATGGAGACAGGCACCAATACAACATCGGGCTGTTGGCCTGGATTCAAAATGTTAAGTGATGTTCCCAGGGATAAGAAATCAATTTGATTCACTTCAAATGCATGTATCTGAGTCTATGAGGCCTTTTTCACTCGGGTGCTTCAACATGTAACGTTTGCAACAGCTCAATCAAATGAATGATCGTTTTATTCCATGATCAGTTGACAATAACTTATCCGCCATTCTCTTTTCTTGTGATCCAGATTACTTGGGATGTGCCGGAGGAGAAGATAAGGTCCTGTGTGGCAAAAGGAAAGACAGAGGTGAGGGCTGTGTGTGTGTGTGTGTCCCAGAGCTATAGGAAAGGTGCAGCCAGGCACAGTGAATGTCTGTATGTGGAATGGAGAGATTTACAGTGACTCAGTATTTACAGTAACTGTCTCTTCCAATAATCCTGTTGTAACGATGCTGTACTGGAACATCCAGAAATATCCTGGAAACACAGCAGACATTAAAACCACTGTACGTTCAGTCCCTGCAGTAAAGGCTTATTTGCCTTTAAACTGTATTGAGCCTCTCTTGTGTTTGTGATTGGGTTTTAAAAAGCTGCTTCTGTTCTGGATAAAGTTGCAACCTGTAAAGTCCCAGGATTCATTGAGTGCAGAGCTGTACACTTGTGGTTTTTGGGATTTTGTCACTGACCATTAAATGATTTAAAAACTCCTTTTTGCATAAATATAAACAGCTTACCTAAATAATGTGATAAAGACCTGGAAGGACTCCAGTTGTTATAAAACGCTTTCAAATCCCAGTCCCACAGTCGTGTAGTAACTTTATCTTTTATTGAATTATTATATTATTGTTTTCAAATGTCCTCAGACATTTGAAATTTGGCATTATATGGACTCATATTGTGTGCTACTGCACGCATTTGTGTGTGTGTGTCATGGCCCCGTGCTGTTAGGCATCGAATGCAGAGTTCTGGGACTTACGCCAGGATCTCATCAGGGGTGTGTGTGTGTGTGTTCATGTCTACCTTTGTGTGTGTGTGTGTGTGTGTGTGTGTGTGTGTGTGTGTGTGTGTGTGTGTGTGTGTGTTCAGGCACCAGAGGGAGAGGGTGGGTAAAAGAGATGAATGTCAGGGAAAAGTGTGTTGATATAGAACTGTGCATTGATGTAGAACTTCTTGTGTGTGTGTGCGCGTGTTGATAGATGTGGTGGAAGCGCGTGTTGATGGAATCGGTAAATAGTTAATGAGCAAGGAGGAGCAGCGTGTTGAGGCCCCAGGAGGTGGAGATATCGATGGAGGCTCTGATGCACTGAACACATGGCAACAACAATACAGTACAATAAAACTAATCACCATCAGCTCCATATGTTCACGTTCATGTGTGTCAGTGCTGGGAGCAGTTAAAAGCTGCAGCTTCCCTGAAAACCCCTGGTGGAGCTGAGAGCTGGAGGCACAACCTTCTGTTTCTGTCCGTCAGTCTCATCCCGAGCTGGCGATGGCAACATCTGTCTGTTGGTCCGCTCTGAATGAGCTCAACAACAAGTGGATGTGCTGCCATTCATTCTGTGACAGATGTTAATGATCCTCAGAGGATGAACCTTCGCAACTGAAGTGATGTTCATGAAAAAGCTCATGTTTTCCAATACAGGTTACATCAAGAGCCAGAGTTATTGAACTAGTGTCTCCTTTAGTAAGTGTGTGGAGTCATTAATCACAGTCCTACATGAATGTGAAAGAAAAAAAGAAAAAAAGAAAGAAAGAAAGAAAGAAAGAGCATTACAGTTGGTTAAGCCTGCCACTATCAGGGCATCATTTTAGGAGACACTCGGGTTGCTCAGGTATGGGTAATGGTCGTAAAAGAAAATGTTTCCTGGTTCATTGACTCATTTAATTTGATCCACTTCTCTCTGAACCACAGGCTCTATGGATTAGAGCTCAGGTTGTTCGTCCTCTGAGTCCTGGAGCATAATGAGGGCGGGGTGTGATGACTCTGGTTTAACAATCAGTACTCCTCCAGTAATGAGGGGTAATGAAGTCTCAGCTCAAACATCCATAATTTTAAACCCAAGGCAAACTGTTACCTAACCTGTTGGTAACTCCGCAGCATCACATATACAGCTGGCTGTGCTATGTAGGGTTAGGGTAAGGGCCTTGAGCTGTTGAGGCCTTCCTGTTAAACCATGCAATAATCCACTCATACTGGAATAAAACACAAAAGGTTCTCGACTCTCATTCTCTCAAATGTTTGGTTTATCCCTTTATCTCAAGGGGATAATGCTTGAGATATTAACAAGGGAAAGCAATTTTCGTTGTCCTGAGATAATGAGATAATCATCCTGTTATTTCAAGCCTGTTTTCTCTTTATATTTACTTTAATCGGATCAGATATGTCAAACTAGGATGCAGATGTCAAGTTCTTGTGCTGTGAACAGAAAATGTCAGAGCCACACATTGATCAGTGCATTGGAAAATATTTTTAATTAAATGTTATCTCAGGATAACAAGCTGTCTTATCTGGGGATAACAGGATAAAAAACATTTTAGCGAGCATGGCCTTTATCAGCTTCTGTACGATTGGCCCCGTTCAGTCAAACACAAAGCTCCATGAGGTGAGAGCTTGACACCAGCTCTAACAAAAGAGGACAGTCAGCTCTTCTCTCCTGCTCGGTTATTAATTTCACACTTCACTTAGCTGTGATTTCTGTAAGGCTAATGTGGCGGAGCTCTGTTGGGATGCTTATTGTTACCGTCCCCACGTATACACACCAGTATAATGAGCCAGAGTGCAGCAGGGAGCTGGGAATGCTGTAATTATCACGCAGAAAAAACACACAACACACACTCCACACAGACTAACAAACACAATGATACTGGTGTAGTGAATATTAAAACCAGTGCCAACCATTGCTTCATCTATCTGCCATCCCATTATCTGCTCACAGATGCACACAGTTAAATCCACAGCCGCTAACAGAGTGAGCATCGAGATTATTAACATCAATTAAACCAGAGTCAGACATGGGTGTAAAACACCACATCAAGTGTGATTAAAAACAAAATAAAAGAGATCAAACCATTTCAGTTTATTTTGATGTTGTGTAATGTGTTACATCCTCTGTTACTGAAGTGTTGCTAATTTACACGTGTACGTCATACATCAGAAAATTGATTCCATGTACTGATATGTATATCCAGTCCACACAAATATTTATGTTTAAGCTTTTGTGGACACATTTTAATAATAATAATAATTAGAAAAAACGATATATCAATCCCAAAGCCTATACGTTGTATGTTGATATTATATCAGTCAGAAAGCATGAGACCAGTATCCAAGAATCAGAAGACTGACGTCTTTAAAATGAATAAGACATCAATGAGAGAAATAAATAAACATAAGGGATAACATA
>OMNW01034941.1:0-12167 GCA_900303245.1 Selene dorsalis | reverse complement strand
TAGAATATACACAGTTGCCCATAAAGTTAGAATATATATATATATATATATATATATATATATATATATATTTATGTTATATGGACACATATAACATTCTTGATATAGATACATATAAGTCTGGACTATCCCTCTCTTCCACAAACACAAACACAGTATTATACAACAGGTTGCATTTGCACAGTAACACTGTGCTGTGGTTTAAAGGTATGTTAAACTCAAAGTTAAAGTGAAGTGCCACCCATAAAAACATCTGGTTGGCTCAGCTGTTTCTCAACCAGGGAGAAGAGTCAGTCACAAACCAGAGCAGCTGAGAAGCCAGAGCATGTGGGCAGAAGTTCATAAGAGCCAAGTAGAAGCAGTTCTCCATAAACTCAACAATACACCCTGCCAGTCACCCTGCAGAGGCCATGTAATGCATAACAATCACCCTTTGGAACAAAGGCGGGAGGGGGGGTGTTCAACAGAATGTGTGTTTGTGTGCATCTATTCAAGTATTCATGAGCTGGTTTGTGTGCGCGTGCACGTGTATGTGTGTGTCTTACCTTGAAATAGCAGGTTCAGAGGCCACCTGCATGTGTCTTCAGGCATTTGACGAGTGTGTGTCTGCAGACGTTAACCTGTTTGAAAACCTAGTAACAAAGACACACAGCATTTTTATCATGGCAGTACAGACACATGTTCAGTAGAAACACTCTCACAAGTAATTACCTCCATGTTCATTTCTGAGCAGGTGTTTCTTCTCACACTGGCCCCAGAGTGATGCCTGCACTCACTCTGTTCTGCTTACAGCTATATTACTTATGCTAATGTGCGTCGCTGGTGGCTCATTGTATGTGAGCTTGTTATGAGCTGTTGATTGAGGTGGGAGAGAACCAGGGGGAACCAGAAACCTCCCTGTGAATTGGCATCTGTCCTGCTTACACTGTGTGCCCTTGAGCAAACAACTCAGACTTGCCCTTAACATTAAGTAGAACTACAAGGAAGAACTAATAATGTTTCTGACAGTTTGGACTTGGGGCAACTGCTTCTGACCCGTTTTCCCTGTTTAAACATCCAGCAGAAACAGTCACAGAGCAGCACTGTGATCCCATGAACCTTAATGCAGTGTTTTTTCTCTTTAAACATCTGAATCTTAAGCTGCTAAATGCTCCACTGTGTTCACAAGTTACTCTCTGGAAAACAATAGCATGTTTCTGCAGAACTGGAGCTTGTGGTCTCAGGACTAGTCTCACAAGTCTTTTGCTTCAGCGCCAACAAGCTGTTAGTAAAGGGAAGCAGTTGTACCTGACTGTTGTGGTGATGAAGAAGGAGCTGAGCTGGATGGCAAAGCTTTACATTTACTAACTGTTCTGGGTTCCAACACTCACCTATGGTCATGAGCTTTGGGCAGCGACCAGAAGAATGAGATCTCAGACACAAGCTGCTGAAATGAGTTCCCTTGGCATGGTGGCTGGGCTAGCCTTGGAGGTAAGGTGAGGAGCTGCTGCTCCTCTGTCTGGTTACAGAATCTGGTTAGGACACCTCCTATGTGTCTCACTATGGAGATTTTCTAGGATTGTATAACCCATGTGACATAGGGGCTGGAGAACATTGCTGGAGAGAGGTACGTCTGGAAGAACCAGCTTAACCTGTGACCATGCATCAAATAAGTAGAAGTGGGTGGATGGTCTGGGCATGATGCTCCACAACAGCAGACACATGATCTTTGGCTGCCCGCTACAGCTTGAGACACTAAGACTGAGATGTGTTTTTTTTTTTGTGCCTTCAAATATTTTTTTTCTGGATGTTATTCTTTCAATCTAATGTCAATTTTACCTTTGAAAGTTGGGTTCAGTATGTTGCTAATAAAAAAAGTGAAAAGTGAAAAACTCTGTAGGGTGTCCATGTTCTGGGCTTTTAAAGTGTCATCTCTGCTGAGCCAAATTTCAAAGGACAAACTAAGCACCATACACTGGGATTGTGGATGTGTTGTATTAACCATGCTTTTTGCCAAATAAATGTTCTCCTCTGTGATTTCACTCCAGTCTCAGTAACACCATCCATCTTTGTCTCCCTCTGTCTCTCATTAGCAGAAAGGCTGGAGCAATTCCCTGCGGCCGATGGACAGACATGGAAACGTAAAGGTAAGACACATGTGGAAGTTGTTCAGCGATGACTGCCTTCTTTCCTCCTCCTCCTCCTCCTCCTCCTCCTCCTCCTCACCGACTCTCCTGTCCTACATCCCTCCATCCGCCCCCCATCAGTCATCTCTAATAAGGTCCCACTCTCGTACAGCTGATGATCGATGGAGAACATTTCCTCCCACACTGTCTCCTTGTCGCACTTCAAGCACTGATTTATGTGAGGACGGTTTGATAACTGTTCGCACTTGTTCACAGAAACACCCAGATTCTTTTTCATATATTCACAACGTCACTTTGATCACTTTGACCAAAGCAGATCGCACGTTATCGTCTGAACAAAAACAAAAAACACTCAAGCGTTGAGCAAAACTTTTTTGATAGTGCTGTTGTGAAACCGCCTCAGAAACTGATCGATGTTTATTCACAGAAATCTAGTCTAATTTATCATATTTATCATAATCAATAATCCTGCATTTCAGCCAAAACACATCCCCTTTGGGATGTTAATGAGCCCAGTGATGTTTATGTCACAGCAGTTTCTTTACAGCACGTCTGCTTAAAAAAATGATAGCTGTTTCTATGCCAACGGTATTTTTCCTTGGCTCCTCTCCTGGCAACACACAATTTTTTTTTTTTGGTAGTCTTATTAACAAATTTCCATATGAGCATATAAATCACATACAAAAAAAAAAATCTATAACCCAAAACCCAGCAAGACAAAATCACCTGCACTCACACATACCCACCAGGGGGGGAAAGAGATGAGTAAGATTTAGTTACAGTAGATGTATGATTAATGGGTCATATGATACATCAGTAAGAACATGTGAAATTTCTCTGTGTTATCTGTTTTTAGTACATGTGTCTGCTCTCTGGCACTTTGAATTCATGTTGGGTGAATGGTTGTATGTGATCAGTGGACTGTGGAAACTGATAAATAAAGCTTGAATCCCTTTGAAAATCTGTGGGATGGACTGAAAACCAAGGTCCATGCTAGAAGGCCATCAAATCTGGAGGAGCTTGAGAGATTTCCCAAAGAAGAATGGGCTGGGACTTCACAGGAGATGTGTCAGAGAGTTGTTGAAAACTAAAACAAACAAAGGATACACAACTGATTATTACCATCAGGGGGGCTAATAACTTTTTGGTTTTTGGTTTTTGGTTTTTGTGAAATAATTCCATTCCTGTGTTCAAAGTAAATTAATTCAAAATAAAGCTATGATGTTAGAAAAGGCTGTGTTAAAAATTATTTTCTCTGTTTAACAGCACTTTGGAAATACTTACAAAAAATGTGAAATTTTTTCATAGGGGGGCTAATCATTTCATCCTCAGCTGTACCTCTGTTATTTGTCTTATTTAGCAGCTTCCCAGACCTAATCAACAAACCTGTGTTTGAACATTGAAGTGTGTGAGAAACAGGGAGAAGTTGATTTATTACCTGAAACCAGAGGCACCACAGGTGTTCTGAATTATGCAGCCACCTCCATTCATTATGAGTCAGCCTTCGACCTTG
This sequence comes from Selene dorsalis, assembly GCA_900303245.1. NCBI lineage: Eukaryota > Metazoa > Chordata > Actinopteri > Carangiformes > Carangidae > Selene > Selene dorsalis. The sequence continues at coordinate 8,528 of OMNW01034941.1, read as the reverse complement.
GAGTCTTTTTTTCCCTTATTTTTAATCAGCTTTCACCTTTAGTTTTTGAATCTTATTCCACAGATGCTCAATTTTTAAATTCTGGTTTGATTTATTAATCATCGCTTGTATCATTCACATGAAATTATTTCTGATGCTTTCAGTCCTCATTTGTCAGTGCGCTTTGCTGCAGCTACAATATTTGTCAAAGTTACATTGGGCTTCATATTCATTCTTCAGGGAAGTGCTCTGTTGACCAGATAAATGTGAAATTTTCTGTTTGTGCTCATGTTCCTCAGAGATAAGATCCAAATGTACACAAGAAATAGCAAAATCTGACCTGCTGGCAAAGTTCACTAAATCATTAATACACATTTAATGAATTTTGAAATGTTATGCAACTCCCCCCTGCAGGCCAGAATCCCAAATCACCAGAGATCTTATAATGTAAGAAGCATGTCATATAGTGACAGCCAAGTCACAGCACACAACAGTTTCCTATTATGAGAACACAGTGAACAGCCAACCAGCTTGTGCTTCAGTGCAATTTCATCAAAATTACAACACGTTGCACAAGCTCCGCTGGTGGTCACTAACAGCATCTGGTGGATAAAGATGGTAAACTGAGGGAGGGAGAAGTCACTGCACACACTCTGCTGCTTGCAGTCACAGCCATTTAAATCCATCCATCCATCCACTCATCAGCTATCTGACATGCTTCACATGCTCACATTCACACCTACGGGCACTTTACAGTCACCAGTTGACCTTGTGTGTGATGTCTGTGGATTGTGGGAGAAAGACAGAGGATAGAGAACCTATACAGGGAAACTGTGCTCCAACTCCAGGCACTCCAGAAATGTCTGGCTGTGAGGTGGCAGTACTAACCACTGCCATCACTGTGATTAAAATCATATCAACCAAAGCCTCTGCTATAATCACAAAGAAAGGAAGCCCATATCATGGCTGCTCTTATCTAATCTTATCTTATCTTATCTTATCTTATCTTATCTTATCTTATCTTATCTTATCTTATCTTATCTTATCTTATCTTATCTTATCTTGTCTTATCTTATCTCCTTTTCAGGTCAGAGGACGGAGACACTCTCAGCTCCCACTAGACAGACTGCAAAACTCCCAGGAGCCTTTGCACCAACCTGGTCCAGTCCGCAAGAGTCACAGGAGGAAAGGTAAACCATGTCCCACCACCTGATGGATACCTGCATGAGCAGATGTTATATTTTTCCGGTGCTGCTTTGAGCCACTTTCACTTTACACAGTCATCTCTGAAGTTCTGGGATGGGAATCCTCTTTTTGATTCTCTTATTTTAGTCTTTTAGTCTCTTCATCTCTTTCTTCATTACATCTGCTCTAATCTTTTCATGTGATTTCTCCCCAGCTGAGCGTGCGCCTTCCTTGTCACGTTTTCTCATCTTTCATCTTTTTCCCTCATCCCACCTCTCCACTCTTCCTCTCATCTTTTTCCCATCACCCTCTGAGAACAAAATCTGTTTGTATCATCACTTGACTTTTGCCGTTTTTTCTGATGTTACTCGAGCGTTTTATCACTTTATCTTATCTGTTAGACATCACCTGTCTCCTTTCCTAACTCAAATATTTCATCCTTCGTTTATTCAAGCAAATGGCTGCTGTGATAAAAAAAAATACACACATGCACCATCTTCAGCTTCACATATACCATCTACAATCTACAGTAGGTTGCTATATTTATTGGGTCTCACATAATATATATAGGCCAGCAGGAGCTCTTCTAATTTAGTCATGTGAAATTCTATTGTGCTAATTCTGAAATTGGAAAAAGTTGCAGATGCCAGTCACTCCTGATGTTAAGGGACTGCTGCAGACATGATGTATTTTTGGTAGACGGCTCAGTGTTCGCATCACCCTGGTACCCCTCCACAAAAACACAACCTCTGTGACTAACAGTAGTTTTGTTCAGCAGGACAATCATGATGAGTGAAGCACATTATAATATTGAAGCCAAAGTGCAATCAACACAAATAAAAAGATAATGTTAGACTACGAACATCTTTTCCACAGTCACATGACTTGAGCCTTGCCTCCACTAATCTTCAACTTGTAGTTTGATCTAGCTCAGGCTTCCTCTACTAAAGACAGTTGTAGTGTAAATCATCATGTTTTGAACTTGTGTTAACCACAGACAATGTTTCAGCCATCTAAACAAAACCCCAGTCGTTGACTTCTACCAATGAGTAACTAAGTCAGGATCTCTCAGGTCCTGCTGGTTTGATAATGAACAGATATTTGTAAATCTGTTCCTTCTGCTGGGTTTTTTAACTGAACTAAATCACTATGATTTACCTTTAACACCTGGATCCACCCCCTTCACTCATTTCTGTCTTTTGTTTATCTCCACCCCTCAGGTACATTAGTGTGCAGCAGCAACGGGACCTGCAGCACCTCCATCTCCTCTGTTGCCATGGTGTCCATCCCTGACTGCGTTGACAATGCCACACAGACAGACATCAGCTTCCAGAACATCATGACGCTGGGGAGGAACAGAGGGCACCATCAGCATCACCACCACCACGGCCGAGGAGGCTGCCCCTCCCCTCCACCACCTCCCTCTTCTCCTCCCCTTCCTCACCTCATGGGACCGTATGGGATCAATGAATTGTAAGTCATCACCTGATGTTTTTAATCAGTTTCTTTTGGTGTTAAGGAGACACTATCCATGCGTAGGTGATGGATTTCTTTGTCTTCTCCCTTCAGCTGTGTGTTTGAGTACAATGACCCCAACGACTACTTTGACGTCTCCAATCATGAGGTGGACAGGCAGGATGACCTGGAGTACGAGGTGAGGACTTCCTGACATATTACCATAAATAAATGCCTCAGTGCCCGTCTCGGCAGTTCACACACATGCTCACCCACCTGTCACTGTCAAGTGGTCATGCCCTCAATTATGCAGAGCTTTAACAGGTGAGTTACATAAAAAATTCAGCCCATGTACAGTTGTCAGGAAGGAAGATGTACAGACACCAGAATGAGCGTTGAAAGAAAACTGGTTGATAAAGACACAGTATTTCTGGAAAATGCACAGAAAATGTTACTGAAACAAACTGAACTCTACAAGTCATGTTTGGTGGAGAACATCAGACTGAGTGATGTCACACTGGCATGAACACAGTTTATAAGTGTCTAATAGACAACTGTTTTTTAGCTGAAAGGCCCGATTTCTTTCCCCGCTCCGCTGATTCACTGCTGTTTCTGGAGCCAAGCAGCAGTTTGGTCATTAAAGAAGTCAGCAAAGTGGACATGCTCTTGCGCTTTCTGACTTCCTTTTCCTCCCCCACTTCATGATTATTCTTCCCTCTCTACTCTGTCTCTCCCTCTTTCACTTTTCTCTCCAGAGTTACATCCTTCATCTCATATCTCACTCATCCTCCTCTCTGTTCCTTCCCTCTGTCATGTGTTAGTCCAACCCTGTCAAACCCAATTATAGAAAAACACAAAAAACTCAGATGTTGTTGTAGGAGGCCTTTGGGGCTGAAAATGAAGTGTTTTCAAAAATGTTATGTTTTTGTAAGTTTTTACAGAAATGTTGTAATACTGGGCTAAATGGGGAACAGAATCTCCTGTATTTGTACTCATTGTCGGAACAACAACACTGAACTAAGGATTCATTTGCAGGTTTTTGCTTTTGTCCCAGAACAGTATATAACATGAATAATAATCTTAGTCATGTTGTTAAGAACAGTCATTTATTCCAGCAAAAAGAACTTTGACATTTATTTACAGTAGTCGTCCAAGAAACAGTTCTTGTCCTCTGAAAAATTTGGAGGACCAAATGAGTATGTTAATGTGGTTGAACCAAAAAAAAAAAATTATAGGTTTTTTGGGGATAACCAAAATTGTTGTAATTCTGCAACAATTGGTCTTACAGGGCTAAGATGGTCTTTTGTTTCTTTTAAAAGTCTAGACCAGCTTGATTCAGTTGTCCATATTAACAGCTCGGCCACAGCAACATTTGAATGTTTGCTACAAAATAATCCACTGCAGTGGGATCACTGTTGTCACTGGATTTGCTTGAGGGGACAATTTTCATCCATGTAAATCTTCTTAGTCAGCTTCAACTTTCATGAGATCTGATAATGGTGACATCCCTGGCGACCAAGAGCAAAACAGTTTTGGCAGGGCTGACCTTTGAGAGTCAGAGAAAGGCCAACAAAAGTCCAGAGCTGTCCATCATCATCCAATCAATCATGCTCCCTTCTCCTCTTCAGACTGCACTCCTTGCCCACCAGAAGCTGCCTTCATCAGCTCTTGTTAACCATTTCCATATTCCATGTTGTAAACTGTTTTCTTGTCTGTACACAACATCTATGTCACTTCCTGGGTGAGGGATCCTTCCTCTGTTGCTCACCCTGAGGTTTCTCCTCTTTTTTCTTGGGAGTTTTTCCTCAGTCGTGTGAGGGTCTAAGGGCAGAAGATGTTGTAATGATGCTGTGTAAAGCCGTTTGAGACAAACTGTTTGTTAAAACAGGCTATACAAATAAAATTGCCTTGCTTTGCCTTGCCTTGCCTCTTCCTCCAGGAAGTAGAGCTGTACAAGTCCAGTCAGCAGGAGAAGTTAGGTCTCACCGTTTGCTACAGGACAGATGATGAAGAGGATCTAGGGATCTATGTTGGAGAGGTAACTCTTAATTCCTGTTACTCTTTCATTCACATAGTATCATATCTTTTCATTTATTTAGTACATCCATCAATTAATCACTTTGTTTATAAGATGTGCCGCTGAGGGAACTATGAGTTCTGTCTGTGTTTAAATCATGGAGTCATTTCTTCATCCTTTAATTCCTCTTTCCCTCTCTCTCCATCTCAATTCAGGTCAATCCAAACAGTATTGCAGCCAAGAATGGACGAATCAGAGAGGGAGACCGAATATTACAGGTAGACATTTACAGGTTTAGTCTCCATTTTGGTTCGTCTGTCTGACGCAGTGGTGGATAAAAGTCCTGCAGCAAAGTATGCAACAAAAATGTTTCATTCTGCAGTTCAGTTGGCCCAGGTGAGGTTAGTTTAGTTAACTAATTTAGTTTTCTAGGGGACAGCTTCTTCCGAAGGGTTACCAGAGGAATCTGAGAGGTCATGAGATGATTAATTGTAAATGAAAGACAAAAAAACAAATCCACTAATTTGGATTTTGGATTATTATTATTATTCTATATATAACCTTTAATATATAACCTGTAAAGTAACCAGTAACTCAAGCTGTGAAATAAAGGTCAAGTTATGGTAAAAATGGAGTAAAGAGGAGTCAAGCCATCAGACACATTTGCCTCGAACTTCTCCACTTTCTCATTGACAGATTGGCTTAACTTTACTCAGGTCATAATCATGCTCCCCAGAGGTAAAAGTCTTGATTTTACCCATCCAGTTATTTCTCCCTATAGAATCACCCTCAGGACAAACACAGTTTTTCTATTCGACAACAACTGATTCATTAACTCAGAGTGTCTAATGAAAACCTCTGTGTTCATTAATATTGAATGTTGACCTTCAGGTAACTGATAATACAAACTTGTCCTCTGACAGACTGACTGGTGACATGAGAGTTGGAAATAGATTCAAATCAAACTATGTAAATGTATACCTGAAACCCCAGGGACAGTCCTCTCCAATCAGAGAGAGCTGTTAGCAGCCCAGTTACTGCCATCCTAAAAATAGACTGAGCCAGGGATAGAGGGAGGGAGGTGGGAGAGTGAGAGTGTGTGTGGGGGGGCAGCATGTCACCCATTGCTACCACGACACTATTTAGCTTGTTGACTGTAGAGACTGTTGAGAAAAGTCAGTCACTGTCATATGTTCATTTAAGTAAAGATGTTTTCTCTCACATGAGTTAAGCACTTCTGTCTTTAAAGGTTAATGAGGCACCAAACAGCAGTATTGTGCCCAATCACATTTCATCGCTCTCTGGCAAAACGTAAATCAACTGCATCATTTTGAACTGTCTCTTCTGCGACCCCTGCTGTCTTCACACACTGTTAGTGTTTGAGTCAAGACAAAATAAACCTGAGTAAGGACCAAGCATCAACCTCCAGGGCTGAAGAGTGAAAGGTTAAGTGCTGGAAACTGCAGCTCCTTTGCTGACAACTTGATGCCGACTCTCATGTTAAAATGGCCAACACTGAATAAGACACAGTAGAAATGTTTATAGCCTGGCACAGGCTAGTCCCTGCAACGTATCTAATGCTTCACGGTGGTGTTTGTCCACAGTGAACAAAGAAGGGACTGCAGTTTTTGTAAAGTTTGCCAGTATGAATACAACAGAAAATACAGCTTCAGCCCATATTCTCAAACTAGCAGGTCCTGCACCAAAGTATAAATGTTTGAGGAGGTACGGAAACATTCGAGAAATTGATTTTAATTGGATGCAAAGTTAGGACCGCCCACGAGTGCAGGATGAGTCATCGAAACGTCTCAACTTTTTGACATGAATTTGATTTATATGGAGAGATAAATGAACAATTAACATGTGGATTCAGGATTAAAGCTGGGGAAATACATAAGAATAGAATTGAGGGTGTGACTACTTTAAGTGTCAGGTAGAGAAGCAGGTGGAATACTTAGGCTGCTTACAAACCGACATGCACCAAAGTCTCAGCTCCGCAAGTTCCTCCTCACTGCCCATTTGGATTAGCTGACATCTAGGGGTGGAGTCAGACACTACCTAGACACTCTGAGCTTCAAAATGTCCATCTGTTTATGCCTTCCAGCTCCTTGGCTTTGCAATTGGATGAAAAATCATTCTGCATAAAGAATCCGCAGATACTTATATTCTCAAGAAAATGGTTAAGTTAAAGACATATACAGAACTGTGGTCACCTCCGTATTTGTTTGTTTATTACATCATCTATTTGACTTGGTCAATACAAATTTTTCTACATCTGCTTAAATCAGTGTGATTATTTCTGAGACCCTGACACATGTTGAGCTGACAGTGAAAAACGCTCATGAATAAATGTATCTCCCTGACATTTCCTCACTCGTTATCCTCTGTCCCTGCACCTGACAACCTCGTGAAAACACTGTCAGGGGAAAAAGGTAAAAGTTGCAATGTGACATGAAAACACCAGTAGCACCTGGCATCACCATGGTTACATGGCAGCAGACCAGTGATGTCAGCAGCGGTTTCCCTGACAGCACCACAGACCTGAAAATCCTTCTGGACCGATGTGGAAGCTGCCTGCAAGTTTGGGGGAATTACCTGTCAAAACAGCCACAAATATACCAGTGACATGCCCCATATATGTCTTATAGTTCAAAATGTTTTATTCTGCCTATAGAAAAACTTCAAAATCATGCTCTATATTTGTATTTTAACAGAAAATACAAATGAATAGAGCCCACTCTATTCCTGGGGGGAAGGAAAATACAATGTGTCCTCGCTAAATGTATTCCCATTTGTATTCTGTTAATGAATGATATGTCTTTTGCTAAGAAATGGTAAGAAACTCATCTTGTTATCCTCGTCATCACATCTAGATTAATGGAGTGGATATTCAGAACAGAGAGGAAGCAGTGGCGATTCTGACCAGAGAGGACAGCATCAACTTCTCCCTGCTGCTCGCCAGGCCAGACATAGAGGTGACACAACACAACACCTCACACTCACTGTCTTAATTCAATACTGAGGATTTATGAAGTGCAGGGATGTCAACAAAAGTTTCATCATCTGTTTTACCAGCTGGGACTTTCTGCTTCTTTTCTCAATTGGTCATTATGTAAATGAGTATTAAAATAAGGCGCGGCGTTCCCCAGGGCTCCATTGTCAGCTCTCTTTTCTTCAACATCTACACATTGCCATGAGCTCAGATTATGAAAAACAGCCATTTATGTTCGAACTAAAATAACCCAGCCAGTCTGATCCTGCTTTTCAGGTGTTCTTCATTTTCTTTCCATCCATAACTTCAGGTTTCTCAGTTCCTCTCCTGTTTCATCACTCAGCCCACTGCAGCCTAGTTTACTAACCCACTTACTTGTCACATCACTGAGACTGCTGCAGGTGGCAGACAGGAGAGGGGAGAGTCATGAAAACCACAGTTTATTTCACTGTGTGGTCACAGTCCTAGTTTCTTCCAGCTGAGACATCACGTGTTCGCACTCTCCTCTGTCTGTCGCTGACAAGTGTGGAAAACTAACAGCTGAATTGGAGGGAAATTTCATGTCTTGCTGTAAATACTGACTGATTTTTGAGAACCAATGACCTTTCCACCAGCACCTTAGAAGATAGATAGATAGATAGATAGATAGATAGATAGATAGATAGATAGATAGATAGATAGATAGATAGATAGATAGATAGATAGATAGACAGACAGATAGATAGACAGATAGATAGACCAAACCATGCTGACATCTGACTAAGCTCCCTGAAAATAAAAACATGATCCTGTGATCCATGATGTACACTAGAAGTCTGCGTAAAATATAAAATAATAAAGTAAGAAAGAGTTGTCCCATATTTTGAAATTCCCTTCTTCAGACTATATATCTGACTAATA
>OMNW01034940.1:4261-22405 GCA_900303245.1 Selene dorsalis | reverse complement strand
GCTTAGGGCTTTTATGTTTCTGTGCCTGACAAATATAAACCCAGACATTAGACACAGCCCCCATGTCAGGTGACTGTGGTCCCTCCTCAGTCTGTCTTTCTCAGTCAGTCCACGAGATGTCCCTCGTGTTTTCTCCTCCTGCCTCAGCTGCATGTAATTATTATCTCATTATCTTTCTTATATTAAACCCCGGCTCCTTAGCTCAGGCAGAGCCTGATTGTCTTGCTCACTCTGTGTGTTTTTGCTCACTTCACAGTCATGTGAGGTCACCTGGAATTTCCTGGCAGCACCTGTGAGCAGGTTGTTTGCATTCACTCAGCATCTGTCAGCTTTCAGGTTTTTGTTACCAAATGTAACACAACAACAGCAGCAGCAGCAGCAAAGTGCTTCAGCTTTAAGGTAAAAGCTGGAACTATTTGAATACTCTGAGGTCAGAGACCTGGTCTGTTGTGTAATTACCACCAACCATCACACTTTACATATAATTATTCTGCATGACACAGTAAAGGATCATACACCGGCACCAACAGTGAGGTGCAGAGTGTCTGGGTCACATCACGGTCTTGTCACTTCTCATACAAACACACACAAGAATGTTAATGTGGTGCTAAAAAGACACTGATTCCAGGATCAGTACCTCTGAATCCTCACAATATCTTTTGCCTACTAAACAACCATCCAACCGTTTGTAGTGAAACTGCAGGGCCGGCTCTTGGCATAGGCAATATAGGCGGTCGCCTAGAGCGCCACCTGTCTGAGGGGCGCTGCCAATCACCCTCGGGAAAAAAAAGGCTGATAATTTGCGATGCCCATTTGCGCCCTTCCTTCATGTCCTGTCTGGAAAATAAGAAACAACACAATGTGTTTTACATTTTATAAAATTTGAACCCCCCTCTTGAGTCACAAAAGTTTGGTCCAACCAACCCCGCTGCCCCCCTCAGTCACAAACAAACAACAGAGGTCTGTAGCAAGTGCTTTCGAGTCTTTTTTTTTTTTTTCATTAGAAACGCCAGATTTTAAACTATGTGTGAGGATACTTGGTTGCATTAAAAAGGGACACTGTAATAAAAGGGTGTCTAGGATCTGGACTAGTCTTGAATCCTTAGTTGAATGGATCTCCAGGTCTGATTTCTGGGTGCTCCCTGAATTGTTTGTAATGTTATTACTTCGAATTTGATGTTTAGTTAGAGAGAGAAAGGGAGAAAGTGTCAGAGATAGCACTTTGTTCATGTCCTCACCAAGGATCTGAAATTTTACTCCGTCAGGGAGCAGTCTTGCTAGGGAGCCAAAACGGCTAGAGCAGGCCCTGTGAAACTGAATATCTGGTGAGTATTCTGTAACTCCTATAATGTAACACAAATATTAAGAGAAATTGTCCACATTTTGTCCTTGGTCACCAGTCAGTGACATCATATCTTCAATGATCATGTGTCAGTGTTTGTCTGACAGAAGCTCTGCGCTTTTATTTTATTTAGCTTTAAGCCACAAACACACATTTGTGGTTTTCAATAAATAAATCCAAATATTTGAACCAGATGAAGGATTTTGGTTATTAATCATCTGGATCTGAAGTTATCAGAGAAACAGGTGGAGGAAATTGCAGCTGTTCTGTCCTGCGTCCACTGACGAGCATCGGTCAATCACTGATTTCTGAAGTGAAATAGCTTTATGGGTGTTTCTACCGGTTTTAACCAGGAGGAGAGAGAGAAAGAGGACACTTCTGTGGCTGATTCAGGTCCTGCTGAAAAACTTTTGAACGTCTTCTTTTCAAGTTATCAGTGATCAAGTGATCAAAACAAAGGTTGACAGCAATTTCAGCCTACACAGGTGTCAGTGACAGTCCGTTTGATTCCCTGAACCACTGACATCGAAGGAATCACAACCAGGAGGATCTTACACTAATGATGGCTATTTCACAACATCCTCTTACACCATCCTTTGACCATTGTTTTGACTGACATAACCTTACAGGCAGAAGCTACAGACTGTGCATATTATCCCCAAACATCTCTTAAAGCAACATAGCCTATAACAGAGGTACTACTGTGTGAGGACTTCACAGACACAGTCACCACCACACATGAGCAGAAGCCCATAAGCAGGATTTGTTTTGTATAAGTCTATATTTTCAGGATCCTATAGACTCTACCTTTAACAGACTGATATGTACTCAGATTTGGATTAGATTCGATCAACTTTATTGTTACCAAAAAAGCAAAACAAAACATTGTTTTGGGCTAAAAGTGCCAAATACACCAAGCAGGGCAAACTGATTGACAGCACAGGACAGGCTAACTGTTACGTTCATCTACATTTCCTTTCAAATGCCATACTGATCATTTGTGACACGCAAAACACTACAATTAACCCAGATTTATCTGCAGCCTATAGTGGTGGTCTGTGGAGCAGTCTGGTTTAAAGAGTCTCATCTCTGCTCCTCCCTCTGATCTGTATCAGAAGTTCAAGTGTAATTAATGCCATCAGTTGTGAAGCAGCTCATTTCCCTGCTGACAGTGATGGATGAGACACAGAGCATGTCTCTCTGTGTAACTAGCGAGTGAGTACACAAGTGTTCAGGTGTGTATACACTCCTTGGTATGTGTGTGTGTGTGCAGCCTGTTAGGGGTTATCGCTGCGTGATGTCTTGGGGGCCAACAGTCAGATAATAAGTCCCCAGGTGAATGAAACAAAGGGAGACGGAGAGATAAAGTTTGGAGCAGAGTTTTAACAAGTTTTTTATTGAGCAATTAAAAAAGTTGAAGTTAGTCCACACTGACACTTTTTAAACTCACCAACAATTACACAGTAAACAACTTCACTTGCAGCGAAACATCCATAATCATAAACTTGTAATACAGCACAGTGTGTACACGTTAATGCTGGAGAGTCCAGGCTGTTCACAGAGGATCCGCCCTCTTTTTAGATGTTATATTGCCTTATGCTGGATGCATCGCAGCAGACACTGTGTGTGTGTGTAGCTGTTGGCTGACCTCTCTGTGGTGGTGGTCCTCACCACGCCCATGTTCCAAAGCTTCAACCAGCCCTCCTTGAAAGTTACACTTTTGGCCCTATTCAGCTTCTTTTGACTGTTTCTTTGAAAACATATGAACCAACAGCAGCTCAGTTATCCACAAAGGGGTCCTCATCTCCACAACAAACACGCCGAGGGGTTAAAACTAGAGGAAACAATGAATGAAGCAATTTCACTGTAAACATCAGTGATTCACAGCTGCTGTTCAGTGGACACAGGGCAGGACGTCTCCAGCAGGATTTACGTTCTGGCTCAAATTAGGAACAGCTCCTTTGGACGGGCAGTGTTTTCATGTTGTGCTTCCCAAACTTGGCTCATTTTTACTTGTACTGTATGCAACATATTTCAGTATATGCATTGGTTGTTTCTATTGAAAACCGACCAGACGTGTGATGGCACTGTACAAATCTTTAAGCACTTATAAAATGAAATATAACATCAGCACCGAGCACTGATTAACACTAAAGCAGTTAAGCACCTCGCACTTTAATTTCTTACTAATTCACTATCAATTTGTCTTTATCTCCTTCAATATTAATTAGGGCAACGGGGCAACGCACCGAGGCACTGGCCCCTACAGCTATGAAATATCGATGTAAGTCGCGAAACACTGTGAAAAATTTTGCATTAAAGTGAATGGGACAGGCGAAGAAAAAAAGAGCGAAAAAGAACAATCATTGGAGTTTCTCAAACGTCTACTGCTCAGGCATACTTTCACCTAGAGACTTCATTTAAACTGTCTCACAATGTGCTCATCAAAGCAGAGAGACTTACAGAATTTAAATTGTTATCCTCTCAGTGAGGTCATGTCTGTCTCTGCTCCTCATTGACTCTGATACAAAGATTTTCTGAGAGAAGCAGAAGGGACACATGTTTAAAACTCACAAGTGTCTCCAGAATATTTACTGTAGAAACACCAGTGTCATATCAAAGTGTTCAGGAAGTCCTTACGATGCTCACGGTCTGCTGTTTTTTCTGATGGGAGCTACCGTTTTGTCAGAATAAGCCCAAATGTGAGACCAGCGCAGAGGGAGGAAATTGCCCTTTTTTTTATGTTTCTCTCAAGTTGCCATGGCAACCTCTGAGCCTCAATCCAGAGCCACAGCTGAGACGTTAATCAGAGGCTCTTCTGATATCTCTGCTGTTAATACTGCTGACCCCTGTCTCCCATACATTTATGTCAAAGCTCTGTCAAACACAACAACACACACCGACACACACTCATCTACCACACACACATGCATGCACGCACGCACACACACAGGTAACTTTATGTGATCACAGTTACAGATACACACACACACACAGACACACACACCAACACACACATGCGCATGTATGCGTGCACACTCCTCTCCCACACACACACTTGACACACACACAACACAGGTAACTTTATCTGATTACAGCTACAGATACACACACACACCAAAACACACATGCGCACACACTCCTCCCCCACACACAAAACACAGGTAAATTTATGTGATTACAGCTACAGATATACACACACCAAAACACACATGCGCACACTCCTCTCCCACACACACACACACACACACACTCACAGGTAACTTTATGTGATTACAGTTACACACATGCACACAAACACAAACAGAGACATACACACACACAGGTGACTTAATGTGATTACAGCTCCTCAATATCAGTGCTCAGTGAAAGATGATCATGTGTCTGTCTGATTAGCTCTGGTCGTGGGTTTGATTCCCATGTTGACAGATGGTACCCGCGGCAGTAGCCCCCCGTGGACCTTTCAAAATTTCCCAGAGGGAATGTTCTAGTATTTATTTGCTCCAGTTATAAACTCTTAAACAAACCCAGAATGTACTTCAACACTCTCAGGTTAATTGCAAGGAAATTTATGCATGTTTAGAATGAATGATGAGTAGCAGGAATTACTTTTTCAATCCATTTTTTTTTTATAAAATATAAATATATTCAAAAAATCTTTGAGAGGCTTTAAGACTAACAGTGCCTATGTCTGTACAACAGTAAGCACTTAAACTGTCAGTCAAGTAAAGTCTAGGTAGACAATTGTCTACACAAAACTACTGTCTACTGCAGACAGCTGTAAACTTCTACACAGCACTACGGTGTAGAACAACTGCAGTTCCAAGTCTTTACTGCAGTGTCTTCTTTTCTCAGTGCAATGGCTGAAAGAAGGAGATTTAATGGCCCTGCCCATCGGGGGCCGTCAAAATCACAGACCACAAGCTCAGGGAAATCATGATGGCGAGGTCCAACAGCTGCAAAATGCCCTTCATGCTGCCAAAGAGGCAAACCATCACCAAACTAATGAGCTGAAATTGTGCGAAAATGAAAGGATGAAGTTGTGCTACAGGACTCACTGCAACAAATATAGAATTAACAGGCTGGAGGGGCTGATGGAGTTAAGGGAGAAGAAGTTCTCCGAGCAATACAAAGGTTGCTACGAGACCATCACTAATAAGGAAGAAGAGTGTTCCCGTCTCAAAAAAAGTCTCAAACTGCAGGAAGAGATGAACGAGGCCTCCGAGTGTGAGAGCCGGCTAAAGTTGAACTTGATGATGGAAAAGCTCCGCCAGAGAGAAAATGAGATCCTGCAACTGAAGAAGGACAAAGAGCATCTCTCTGAGCAGCTCACAGAGACCACAAACCAGCTCACGAGGAAAGGAGCTGAATACAAAGGTCTGGAGGAAAAGCTCAGACCTGAGCTCACAGGAGCAAGAGCAGAGCTGGGAGGCCAAAGTAAGACAACTGAAGAGGAGGAAAAAGAACTGCAAAAGAACAACAGAGACTTGGGAGATGGGAGGAAACAACTGGAAGAGGAGAAAAACGAACTGGAGAGGAAACAAGACTCACAAAATGAGAACCAACCACCGGCAGAGGAGAGTAAAGAACTCTGTGTGAGAGGTGGAAATTAAAGAAAAAGAGGAGACACCAAAAAATGAAGAAAACAACAAACAGGAAAAAGACATGAACACTGAGCAAGAGAGGAGATGAGAAAAGGAAAAGAGACATGGACAAGCAAACAAAGATCAAGAGACAGACAAAGAAAATAAAGACAAAGACACTGTGAAGAAGACAAAGAGGAAGAAGGGTGTTTTCAGGTGGCTTTGCAGTAAAAACAAACGTGACTGTGACACCAAAGAAGACCAAGCTGCTGGATGTTCATCTCAGTCAGATGAAGCTCCTGGATGTTCATATTGGGCAGACTCTTCCCTCCACCTTCTTCACCCTATGCTCTTTATCTTCTTTGTCATCATCTTCATTCTAAATTACTCCCCTCTATCCTTCCTTTACCCCTCTCTTTTATCCCCAATCACCCCTCTCTTCATTTTAAAAAACTGTAAACATTCTATCTATCTATCTATCTATCTATCTATCTATCTATCTATCTATCTATCTATCTATCTATCTATCTATCTATCTATCTATCTATCTATCTATCTATCTAAAACAAAAAAATACACATACATTTCAAGTTTAATCATATTTCTGTCAATGTTTGCTAGAACCTCTTGATGATATTATGTATAATCAATCTGTTCTGTTATGCATATGGCTAGAATAAAAAAGGTACTGTAGCATCTCTGATAATGAATTTATGACCACATGACCACAATAATTTAATAACCTCAGACTGGACTGCAGCAAACATTGTATTGTAACATCCAAATAATCTAAATGTGGTTATTAATATTAACTCAGCCTACTGAGTACCTGCAGCAGCTTTTCAGTTCAACAGACTAACAAAGACTGGACATAGCATAGGACAATGTGTTAACTGACACTAGAATTAAATATAACACTTAATTTGCTGCATAGATAGGCTACGGGAAAAATATATCTCATTGCAATGTGCAATGACTATTGCCAGTTTCTATATGAAGTACATGGAAAAAATCAAAGCACACTCTTTCCAATATTTTCATTTTGTTACTTTGGAATGGGTCGCTATTGGTTCGTTTTTGACGCTGTTACAATGACCACTGCCAACAAGGGAAGGACCCGCACAGAGCAGCTCATTTATTTCCTTTCATCAGTTTGTGGATCTGGGAGACTGCACGGACATCCTTAGTTCTCAAATGGGCTGCAATGATGATGCCAGAAAACCACTCCCACTTCAGCTTCCTCTCATGAAATGACAGACTATTTAGCAGTCTAAAAAGAATTATAAAATAAATATCACACTGTGACTGAGTTATGGATTAATTATAGCAGTCACCACCTCCACAGTATTTACCGATATAACATTAATGTGATTTTGATGGGACTGCACAGTGGACCGTAGTTCTGGGTTTGAACCCCAGTCCTGGGATCTCTCTGTGTGGAGTCTGCATGTTCTAATTTGGCCTGTTTAAAGGAGTAGTTCCATTTTTTGCAACCTGGACCGAGCCACTCTGAACTCACGGGGGAATAGTGCTGGTGATTCAAAACAAAATATGGGTGAAATTAATGAGTTTTGCGGCAGATACTGTCTTATTTGGACGCTGCATCGTTGCCCCAACAACTCCCATTATATGGATATACGTGGATTGCGAATGGATGTAAATATCGATTTGTATTTATCCATACAAATAATATTTGTATGGATAAATATATGTTCTGGTTGACACTGGTGAAAATAAATGTTGGGTTTAAAACATTATAGTATACACAAAGGGAATTCCATTTCCCTCATAGGCCCTCACTTCTTCCATAGTATCTCTATCTCCGCTATAGAAATGCCTTTGAAACAAAGTTCTACATGAAAATAGCTCTTCCGTCATTTGGCTGGGGAGGAAAAAATCTAGAGTTGAATTCAAAACACCACAGGCGGAGGAATTGCATTACCTGACTTTGAGGATTATTTTTATGCAGCCCAGACTAAATCCTTAATTAACACATGTACCCCAACATTCCATGCTGGATGGAAAGACACCGAACTCTCCATCACGACTGACTCATCAATTCAGGCAGTGTTGGTCTGTGAAAATTTGGCAGATTTATAGATAATATGCAAGCTCGGTGAATGAAAACCCAGTTAACCATCTGGGATATGACAAGATAATAATATTTAAACTAGATTATAAACTACAGTGCTGTGCTCTGATCTGGGGCTCATACCTAAGAAAATGTACTGAAGATTTAATTCTGGATTTCAAAGGGATAATAAAATCCTATTCCCTTAAAAAAAAAAAAGGCAGTTAAACAATTTTGAGACCCAAAGAATAGAATATGGTCTTGAAAAATTCAGCTTCGCACCGATATCTCCAGGAACACAGACATTAATAATCCCATATTAAGGATATTTATTAATGAATTTCTAAATGATTTAAGCAAGGGTTTTATTTCCAGTCATAGAATATATTCAACAGAAACGGGAAAGAGATCAACCTTTCAGTATCAAATAAGGATTAAACTGTGGAAAGGCAACAACTCTAATGTGTGGTGAGATTTGGGGTGGAAATGGATTATTTGTTGCTTCATTTTACCAAAACAGAAAACATATTTCATGGGAGGGGATGGCAAGTGTTGGAGACTGTGCGGATTTCAGGAAGCAAACCACTGGCATATGGGATTGTCCAGTGATTAAGCACTTCTGGGCCGAGTTCCACAAAGCACTAAAAAGCACATGTGACACTGATCTGCCCTTGTAATTTTCCCAAACTATTTTTAGGAATGGTTGATTTTTCAGGCAAGACGAGTGGATGAATGCACTGTATGTTTGTTATTTGGATTCCTGCTGGTGAAGAAATGCTCACATGCCGTATCGGTATCAGTAACTCCGGATATTGAAGTAGATAGTTGTAGTAAACAACA
Source organism: Selene dorsalis (assembly GCA_900303245.1). Lineage (NCBI taxonomy): Eukaryota > Metazoa > Chordata > Actinopteri > Carangiformes > Carangidae > Selene > Selene dorsalis. Next base: position 13,569 of record OMNW01034940.1, on the reverse strand, counting down.
TTTACATCATGGAAGATGTGAACTTTTCTCTTTTTTAAGTACTTTTTCTTTCTTCTTTTTCTTTTAACCTTTATTTATACAGAACAGCTGGAGATGGACAGGAAATGGGGAGACAGAGAAGGGGGGATGACACGCAGCAAACGTCCCCCGGGGGAAGCAAAACCTGCAGCTCTTGTGGACTGTTTACAGTCTGCAGTGGTCAGGATCTATCAACAGTGGTCCAAGGAAGGAACAGTGGTGAACTGGCCACAGGGTCATGGGTCAGGGGCCAAGGCTTATTGATACATGTGGGAAGAGAAGGCTGGCCTGTGTGGTCCGATCCAACAGACCAACTACTGTTGCTCAAACTGCTGAAGAAGTTCATGCTGCTTCTGATAGAAAGGTGTCAGAACACACAGTGCATCACAGTTTGTTGTTTATTTGGAAGCAACAGGGGACACATAATATTTAATGAATTTCCCTTTGGGGATTAATAAAGTAATTTGTATTGTATCGTATTGTATATTAGGCAGGTGGTGAGAAAGTTATGACTGATTGGTGTATGTTGTTCACTAAAGGGACACAAGACAAGTCAGAGAATGACTGAAGCTATGGAGACTGCCCAGGCGTTGCTCAGCTGGCATCTCTAAGCCTGGAGCCGTGCTAAGCTAAGCCCGCTAAGTGTATAAAAAACTCCCAGAATGCATTATCTCCAGCAATCCTTTCGTAGGCATTCAAATATGTTCGGGGCATAAGGGACGTGAGGCTGTGGTCTCACTCTCACACTCTCACAGAAAACTGAAATGATCTGCACTAAGCAGAGCCGCATGTGTTTAGCTGACTCATGCGTTTAGTGTTAACCTGATGACTAATGCTCTGCATGCGCTGGCTGGCTTTCAGCTTCCTTTTCATTGCAGCACTCTCTCAGCGTAATGAATGAATGTATCAGTCCTCAGATCAAGTGCAAGTGTGGAGAGGAATACACCTCAGTGGCGATCTGGGCCAAAGGATTCTCTGCACCAGTCATCCTCATCATCATCATCATCATCATCATCATCATCTGTTTACAGTTTAGAGAGAGGCAGACTGAGGGAAACATTTCACTTACAGCCTCTCCATCCTTTGTACATTGTCATTTTGATTGGCTGTCAAGCTCAAAAGCAGCAGGTGTTGACTGTTGGCAGCACCTTTTTGTTGAGACCATTATAGATGAAAGGTAATAGCTATATGAATTGGTATTTTGAGATTTCTGTCTGTGTGCAGTTGCAGCTCTGAGTGGACCAAGTGGATTACCTGTGGAGAATAGTCCAGCTCATTGGACTCAGTGTTAGTAACTGACAAAGCCATGGGAGTAGTTTTGGTATTGCCATAGGGACACAACAAACCCTTCATTACTTGTATTTAGCATTTACAGCTCCCCTTAAAAGTTAAACCTCTTAATGGACATGTGTTTCCTGACGTATGATGAGTGAAATAATCAGTCGACATGACCAAATGTTTGTATATATAACAGGTAACTCCAGACTCAAAGGGGAACAGCACTAGTGAATCATAACAAAATACTGGTGAACTGAACGAGTTTCACGGCAGATGATGAGTTATTTAGAGGCTGCATTCTCTCTGCCCCGATCATCCCACTATACATGGCTCTCAAATGGATCTAAACATCGTCCGAAGAACTCCTAACGACACCAAAGTTATATGTGTGAGTAAACGACCGTATCTTATGCCAGAAATAAGGTCCAGGTTGTAAAAAAACAGCACTTTTCCTATAAGTTCTGATCTGGGACCGATTGCCTGCACGCTGAAATGCCTCTGTGCCTGGCTGACTTTAATATTTCCACATAAAGTGACCCTCCAGATTGTCGCTGTACTTTCAACAAATCAGGTGCTACCGTGCCTAAATAACCTCTGGGAGGGGATATCAGGATTATCTGAAGACTTTAAAACAAACATTCTGCTAACAAGCTGGATCAAACGTTGGTAAGGACAATTCTGTCTTCCCAAAATATTAGTAGGGACACATCCATGTCATTCATATGCCAACATGCATCCTTGGGGAAAGCCATGAGGTTCAGTGATGAGTGCACAGGGTCAGGACCTCCATGGAATGATGCTAAAATAACTTGACATGAGACAAAAGCAAACAAAAAGCTAAGCTACTGGCTGTTTGATGAGAACCTCACAACTCCTCAAATTAACCCCTGAATAACACATCAACGTTCCTGAATCTACAAAATGTCCAGCAAAATAATCAGAAGGAAAAAAGAAACAAAAACAGCCAAACAGCAGGGATTTTGATGGGTGGTATGTGGAGTGTGGATTTACACTGACGATGGTGAAGTTTGCGCAGGTTGGTGAGCTCAGAGAGCAGTTGAAAAATGACAGTCTGCACGGCTGCAGAATTGTGTAATGAAAAATGAGTCGTCCTCAGACTGAGCTGACTTAATGATCTGAATGCAGGGCTCCATCTCTCTTCACTCTGTGACAGGACTGAAGCATAATGACTGTTGTTGTGCTTCACTTTCACAACCGGACAGGGATGTGGTTGATGCTGTCCCATCGTTGGTCTATTTTCAGGAACAAGGTGTAGAATGAACATGCAGCTTCGTGATTTTTTTTACCTAAACATCAGAATATGTCCAATGTGGAGGAGAAACCCTTCTTCAGCCACACCATTGCCTGGAATGCCTGTCAACCTTCGGTTTGATATACACAGGTAGCAGCACAGGACTCATCAGTGAGGAATTACTGCATATGTCAGCCCAGTCCTGGAACACGCACACTGTATGGACACTCTCAGTGAATGGATGGATGGATGGATGGATGGATGGGGAAACCACAGTGATGTGGCCCATTGTTCCTGATGATCAGTCCAACTATGGATCAGTCTATAGTGCTGACAACAACAAAAAATAAGTAATTGCCACTTTCATGAAAATAACCTGTTTATTCTTACGTTGCAAACAAGTTTTCTATTATACATTTATAATTGTTTTTTACCAAGTCCATGCTCTGACCTTATGCCTCGCTGAGAGTGATCGCACCTATGTGCCTAAGACCCATGAGACCCATCAGAGAGAAAAAATAAGAAAGATACAGTGTCTCCCCTAACTGTCTATGAGTGATCATGTTACAGCCAATCACAGCAGGTCTTTGTCTTTGTCTGATGTGTTTGGTGATGTGGTCTGACGAATGAAACAAGCTTGAACAACCAGCTGATACTACCTGCTTTTGTTGTTTCACCATAATGAATATTATTACCTTGATGATCATTTACAACATCGTATTGCGTAGCTTAAAAGGCTGAAAACACACAGTTCTTCACATTGTATAAAGTAGATAATGAACCATACACAAAGCCTGAGAAGGATTTTTGAAAGGCAAAAATGTTGGAAAAGTATTGGACACTGAGCTTCCTGAAAACTCCCCACTGTGCAGAGCCAGCAAACATTTCAACCCAGCTATTCCAATTTACTCCCATAATTGGCTGTCTGTGCAGAGAGAAAGTAGCCATATCTCAGGGTTTTCCTCCATCGGCCTGACGGCTTGTAATTAGAGGAGGGAAAGAGTCTGTTCCTTCAATTAAACAACAGTGCAGCAGGAAGAGGGGCTGCCCTCTTTTTGTAAGTCAGACTAAAGCAGCAGCACTTTCCCAGCAAAATAAATACCGCAGCACATAATGAGCTAAGTGCTGTGTGTTGAGTGTGTGTGCATGTGTGCATGTGTGTGTGTGTGTGTGTGTACATGGGATAAATATTGGCAGTTATTGGAGCTGGTTGAAGTAATTGATGATCTAATTTGCAGGAGCTGGGTGGAGACTAAATGAGACAGCAGAAACCTGCTTCGCTCTTGCCTCTTAAAGCTGATTTCTGTGTAATGTTGAGATTTTTCATTTGATCTTTTTTTTTCCCCACTTCAGACACTAGAGACAGGGGCACTCAGTCCTGGTCACATGACAGTCTGCAGGGCGTGGCTGAGATGAAAGGTATAGAGCGGCAACAGTGAGCAGAGTCACAAAATGCACATTTCTTATGATGAATGCATCATATGAACTGTTGCACTGGTTATTTTCTCCAACATCTCCCCACAGATCTGATCAATGACTAGCTGTAATACGGTTGCCTGGACACAAAGCCTGTCACTTCAACTCAATGGCCCAGCTCACAAATCTCTGCATCTTGTTCCAGCTCATATTTTGAAATTCCTGACTGGAACTTGTGATTTACAGTACAGTGCAAAGTTTACGCGCTTCAAATGTTTTGATTTTTATCCATTATGCAATATACCATCCAGGAGGCCTCTGATCTGTCCCACATTTATTCTGCAGCATGACAATGACCCAAGAATTACAGCCAGTGTCACAAATAACTAATTTAATTGACAACTAGAAAACTGAGTCCTAGGTGGCAGAACCCCCCCTCCCCACAGAGTCCTCAGTCTGGGATTACATGAAGAGACAGAAGACTCTAAGACAGCCTCAATCCACATAAGAACTATGGCAAATTCTCCAAGATGCTTCAACAACCTGCCAGTCAAGAACCTTGAAAAGCGTGTGTGGAGGAGAACTGTGGTCACAAATGATGATCTGATTTAAGTTTCTTTTGTCGACTGAACTTTGGATGACGTTAATCCATAAATAAAGTCTATTCATGAAAGCATCTTCACTTTACTTATAGGGCCTTCGATGTTTGCACAGTACTACTGTAAATCCTTTTATCTTGGGGCTCTTTCAGATCTTTGTCCACTCACTCACTTTCCACCCACAGGGCTGTGCACTGTCAAAAGCAAACACACTTTGTACTTAGTTCACGGTTCATATGGAGCATTATTTGTTTGGGCAGTGCTTTTGTCTATGTGTGTAAGTGCTTCAATCTGAAACACTGAAACACAGCTAAAATTTCTCTACTGCTAACTACTGTTAGTAACTAGCAGCTGAGCAGTAGAGCTGGACAATTAACTTCCACAAATTCCCTGTATATGATTTAGTACAAAAAATGTAGTCCATCTCGTTCTCTAATAAAAACAGACATGGGACATCATGAACCATCAAGCTGCTGACATATGAAGGAGAAAAAAACCTGTTGTGAGTCCAGCTGGACCTGTGAGCAGCTCATAGGGTTCATGCCTCAGTGAACCAGACCAGTATTGGCTCCACGGTTGAACTGGGACAGGAATTCAGCCTCGGACTGATCCACTGGGACCGGCTGTACATGCTGAGGGAGTGGGTGGAGAAAATTACTCCCTCTTTGTCTGAAAACCTTTTACACAAAGACATGGTTTCATCTTCAGGTCTTCTCCTGATAGACCTTCCTGAATTGTCCCCCACTTCATGAATTACAGCTGTGGACCTTTGCTGATTGTCACACTGTCGGGTCTCCCTGTGTTTCCTGTCTGACTTCCCCATCTCTATCTAACAAAAGACAAAAGAAAAGAAATAAAGAGCTCTCAGAGCTCTGATTCTTGATTGATCTTCACATCTGGAGATAAAGGTTCAGGTTGTTAGTGAAGTGACCCATTGACATTACTATTGAGATTATCGACCTCAGTGGGTATAATAAAATGTGTTATGTGTGTATTTTTGGTGTGTGTGTGTGTTGCTCTGTTACCTGCGGAGCAGCAGCAGCTCTCAGCAGCAAGTTTGATGAAGAGGAAAATTATCGTCACTCTGAGCTAAATCAATGAAGCTTCTTTAAAAGGTAATTGAAGGTGTACTCTAGAGTCTCTGTGTATATTGTTGTGTATGTGTGCGTGTGTGTAATGAGCCAGCGCGAGCACTAGCTCCTCCTCGAGGGATGTGACATTTTCCACTACAAACAGAAGCAGTGTGCAGAGTCAGCCAATCAAAAATCCAGAGCTCTGTCATGTTCCAAACTGTGTCCACAGACACACGCACACACATTGTGCACATTGTTAAGTGCACATTGTTATATTTTTTTTTTCATGTTTAATTCCATAGGTATTTGATATGATTAGACATTGGAGGGCTCATTGCAGGCATGGCGGATGGTGGCGAACCCGGCGCAGTGGTAATTTTGTCTGGTGCAACACGGCTCGCTTTGAATGAGGCAATTTGGTAGAGCAAGGTGCGCCAAGATGGGTGTGGCAGCACAGTAGGGGGAGTAGTCGTGTTGAGGAAAATTATAAAATCATTGTAGTGAAGTTCTGGAGAAGGAGAAGAGCAGACAGGGGAGGGGTTGAGAGTGTGTGTGTTGGAAAGTACCTGAAGCTCCACAGCTAAACATCTGAAGCCCATGAGAATTGTCAAGGGGTGAGACCAATACTGACACTAAGGTAAGAGCAGTGGTACAGGTAGACACTAATGCTGACCACAAGCAGATGGCTTGTTGTTTTGATCAATATATCAAAAATTTTGATATTTATATTAAAGTTTTAAAAAAAACTACTTGGATTCCAGATAAGAAATAATGGAGTCACCTGTAATGTGGAAACTTAGTGTTGACCAGGCATATGTAAGGTGAACGTGATACCATTAGAAACCTGAGGAGGCCTCACCCAGTTGGGGAAGGGCCTTTACTGGTAGAAGATGACACCATTATGGTGGTACTATAGAGGTAGTGCTAACTTTAAGGAATAAAAGTAGAGGTACAGAGACCAGCTCCTCAGTCTGATCCGGATCTGACTCAGGTTTAAGTCCATACAATGGTGGGATAAACTCTACTGCACCTACCTCTGATGGTACTGATTATTTTTGAAGAGTTATTCTGAACATTTTGTAACTATTTTGAGTACCTATTGGAACATTGGTTTTTGTCTCATTTTAATGTTGGGAAAACAAACGGTCCTTGATCACAACTGGCCCATTTTTGGACCTTTATTTTTGCTCCAACAGTCGACAGATTCAGCTTGGTGCAGTGACAATTTTGGGGTGTTTTTTTTTTACACTGGACAACAGTTCTCAGTGTATCAGGACAAACCTGATTAACAGTATTAGTGACCTCCTTTCAGGCTACTTTTGCTTCATCAGTCTATGGAGGTCTGTTCACATTACCATATATTCAGACACTGTGAGCTTGGACCTCTCAGACCAAAACATCAGTTTCCTCCTGAGAGAAGTTTGGCCGTCTGGCATCACTGTCTCCTTCGTCCATGTCCAAATATAAAATGACAAAATTGCAGTGCACCTCGCCCACAGTGCAATTAAAGGTGAGGAGATGAGCTCATTTGATTGGTGAAGATCTGTGCTGAACCCACTCACGCCTTCTCCCCTCCCTCTTTGCCACTTGTGCCAGTAGGAGGGACGAAGGTGGGAATGAGTACTTGTGCCAGGGTGTGTAGCGCACAAAAATTACAAAGTACGCCTGGACACACCCCATTGGCACTGCACAACTGCACTGCGCTTCGCTTCCACCTGGTCTACGAAATTAGAGCCCTAGATCTTTAAATTGAATCACAAATAAGAAGTCTGATTGTGTTTAAATCAGAAAACCAAAATATGTGAGGTTATTACAACCCATAGGTTTTTATATTAGGCAATGTCTAGTTGTTGTGGTGATTATAATGGAGCATAGGTGATGTAACGAGTGACAAAGTCAGGATGAATGGTTTTGGTAACACAAGACATTAAAATAAAAGGCAGTATTTCCTCCTCTTACTCATCCTATGAGTCCTGTCTGATCTGAAGAAGTGTCCTCGGAGCTTGTTTAGATTTCAGGACTTCATGGGTCACCTGTGATGAGATTGTTGCGTTAGCTTAGCTAAAATCTTTTACCTGCTTTTAAGGCCATTCTTGGTCTTGCACCTCAGCTATGAGCCAGTTGGAGCTCTGAGACGAGGCTTCTTCAGCCTTGATGCTCCAGGCTGCTGCAACATGCTGCCTGGGGTGCTGCTCCACCACTGTATTTTAGTCTAAGCTGGAAATATCACTTTTAGCTGAAGCTCCCACTCCTTTGTTTGCTGGTCTAAATTTTCCATTTTATTTTACTTCTATTCATCCCATTGGTTTGATGTGAATTATTTCTCATTGGGCTAATTATTTTTTTATTCATTTTACCCAACCTTTATTTAACCACGTAAATCAGTTGTGAGCCAGTTCTCATTCACAATAACAACCTGGCCCAGAGGCAGCAAAGACAACATAAAGTGCACAGTACATAGATACACTTATACTAAGGAATCAAATGTACATAAATTAAGAAATCAAAATGTAAAATAATTATTTCATTTATTAGATTTTACCTCTATACTTTAAAATTGTTTGGATTTACATACCCTACATCATTTGTTAGTCTTAATTATTTTATTTTCTAAATGGTTTTCAGTAGATCCATATCATTTACTGTATACAGGTGCATCTAAAAAATACATTTAAAAAATGATGGTCATTTTTTTTTAGATGTTCCTGTATGCTGTTTGCTGTACACTGTTTTAAGTTGTGTCTTTACACCAGTCACATTTCATTTTTTGTGCATCTTCCCTGATGACTCCTTTGCTTTGTGCAGCACATTGTACTTCCACTGGTATTAAATGTGCTGTATAAATAAAGCTTTGCCTGCTTGCTTGCTAAACACGACAAATCTAACAACAACAAATCTAAGACATTTGAAGACTATGGAGGCTTTAAACTAAGAGCTGGGGATCACCGGAGGAGACTAGTGATAAATCACCAGCTAAACTGGGGAAACTAAAGCTTCTGAGAGAACTTTCAAATGTGTTACTTGGTTTGAGAGACTCGGTGCAAGGTACTACCTTTCTGTATTCCCCTTAAAATCAGCAATATAGTATCCAAATAGTAGCCTGTTTCCAGACTTCTCTCCTGTCACATTCATTTAAATATATATGTATATATTATTTTCTCAGTCATCATTTCCATCACTGTCAAGCTGCTGTTTAAACTTAACACAACTGTGCACAGGTATTTCACATTAAAAGCACAAAAAATGTTAGGATTTGTGTCTCTGACAGCAGCATCCTCATCTGTATAACTACAAAGCCTCACACCTACTGTTGAACTTTACATTTCCACCCTTGATCAGTGATTTGAATACAGGCTTTTATTGGAGATTTTAAAGGACTTGGTTGATTTCTTATGGCTGTGCTGAAATGCTGACACAGACGTTTTATTTGTTTGCCTGAGCCACAGGCACAGACTCCCATCTGCAGGCCAGGTCCACAGTGAGTGTGTAACTGTGTGTGCAGTAAAGTGAGAGTGGGTGTGCATGTTCATTTGTGGCTGCATGGTCTCTTACCTCAAACACAAGGCAGAACGAGGCAGCGGCAACAGTCATTCAGTCTGCATGTGGGACTCAAATGTCAGCCGGGAAAGGGTGAGACCTAAAGCTATGAAATGATGTAAAAGCAAGTGTGTA
>OMNW01034939.1:0-24180 GCA_900303245.1 Selene dorsalis | reverse complement strand
CACTCATGTCTGAGACATGGAGTACTGAAGGGGAAAGGGCATATTTGATAACTACTTTTTTTCTTGAACTGGATGCACTGATGGGAGATTTTTTGCAGTTTTATAGTATTTAAAGCATTTTGCATTTGCAGCGGGACAGTATTGCAATAATGCACTTTCGATACTTGAATTTGTGTAGACGACCAGAAGGGGGCAGTCGGCAAAAGGGAAAGTAGCCAGGATGTCGCCCAGTGGAGGAAACAAGAAGAGGAATAGCTAATGCCTTTATTTTGGGAGTAATAGGATTATGGACTAATATCAGGCTTAATGTGGGGGAGTAAAGAATGGAAAAATAACTCACTGCTTAATAAAAATAAGTCTGACTGAGTCCTGTTCAGCTGTGTCTTTATCATAATGTAATGCTGTGCTTTTCCAACCTTACATTATCATTATTGAATGTTATTAACCTATTTTTCAGTCACATTGAAAAGACATGCTAAATTCTGTTGTACTATTTATTTAACTAACCCTTTTGGATCTTGCTGTGTATGTCAGTACCCACCAATAAAAAAGAGCTACTGGCATGCACCCTTTTCATAGTTATAAAGTTATTGATGTCCTGACATGTTGTATTCTTTGAAGACTCTTGAAGAGTCTCACCATAATGCTGAACAAGAAGCATTCATTTTGAAACTGGTGGGCAATGACCACATTGATGATATAGCTGTGAAAATTAAATTAGAATCAATGCAAAAACAAATATCTCAAATGATTCTTGAGGTAAAAAGAAAAGATGTTGGTCTGCTTTGTGTGTGTGTGTGTTTCAGTTTTTACACTTAGAAATACAAGCAAGCAATACTGTAGATCATAGAATATTTTATTATATTTGGAAATAAATTAGATTAAATATGTTCCCGTTCTCCAGAATAACAGTGTATTTATAAAACTTACCTACAAAAGCTTAAATAAGAGATCGTTTACAAAAATCATTATTCATTTCCCACCACAAAATGTCTCTCCAAATAGCAATTTTGAACATCAACCAAGTACAAAACTTCAAAAACCTTCTGCTTATTCCTTGTTACTGACAAAAAGAACTCTTTTTCGCTTTTTTTGTTGTTGTTCACCATTTTTCATTCAGACAGTCTAAACTTGATGCTCCACGTATTGTAGAATTTAAACCTTCATTCTAGTAAACCAGCAGCACGACTGTCAGAGAAAGAAAAGTCTTCAGAGCAAGAGAGAAAGAGCACTTTCTACTGAAAGGACTGGTTAGAAAAAGGACACAGAATAAAACCCAAAGTCTTTTAGAAGAAGTAATTTCCCAATCACATGTAAAGAAAAGAAAGTTGACATTCTTTGGTGACTTGTTGATGATAAATGCAACAGATGGGTAAGACTGTCTAAATCATGATCTACAGTAAGTCCTTGTAAGTCCATACTTGCTTCATTAAGTGGCCTTGCAAAGCTGTTGCCTGCAGTAAATTATTTGTATTACCAAGTAGTTATATTAATTTGGTTCCATATTGTTTTCCCAAGTAACTATATTTACTTAACAGTTGCATGGTGGTCAGATATTTTAAAATTCCTCTCAGCAAATTAAATATTAGCAAAGTAACACATTAAGACATTAGATCTACAGTACAGTGACATTCGTCTCTGCAGATGGTCGGAAGGATGATGTCAGAGCTCCACCCTGGTGAGGTAGCGATGGTTACCAAAGGGGTGGAGGATGATGTTAGACTAGAGGTTTGAGTGGAGGGTTTCAACATACATTCATGTTTACTAAAACTTGCTGAAATAAGGATGACTCAGCAGTGCCACAACCACAAACTCATCCTCAGACAGCTCTTCCAGTTCTTCAGTTGTTCTGTAATTCCAAGTTCTGATGCCTGTGTGTGTATAAAGATGCGGTCTGTTCTCCCAAAACTTGGGTGTGAAGCTGCTGTTGTCCTCAGTCGAAGAATCGACATTGCATGTAGGTCTCATCTGAAGCGGCATAGCCAAACTTTTGGTAGAAAGCCACATTTTTGGGTGCACATTCAAGTGTGATTTTGTAGCAATCAAGTTTTTTGCTGAGAAGTGTAAGAGTTGACACTAACCTACAGGGACAGAAAAGAGATAAAAAGGATGAGTTTAAGAATCACAAAGAATTTCAACAACTCTCTTAAGTCAATAACTTGAGAAATTGAGGCAGAAATATAAGCTCCTAAATATCATAACAAGCTAAAATAAAATCTTTGTGTTCACACAGTCCACACAGGTCTACTCACAGTTTGCCCAGCTGCTTCCCTCTGCACACGTCACTGACTACTACCTCCTCCACCCGGCCTCTCTACAAACAAACCAAACAGAGGTGGTCTTCATTTCAGACATTTCAACCATTGAAGCTCAAAAAATATGAATAAATGTAAAATTATGAACTTGATATGAATATCCTTTCAATAAAGTAGTTTAGTTTAGTTTCTAATTTGATAGGGATGATGCAATGTATCATAGTTGTAAAACAGGGTATAAAACTGATCTGATGCACAATCTTTAACTCTTGCCCCTAGCTGGGCTTTTACATGTGTAATAGAATTTGAGTCAACTGTTAGTCAACAGTACGAAACAGCTCAAACAGAAAACGATACTGATAACACCCTACAATTAGCTACAAGTATACACAAGGAAACCTGTAAATTCTTCAGTGATTACCAGCCTGCTAATAACCACTACATTAATAAGTAACTTCTTTATGGGATTGTCCTTAGAGATAACATTTCAGTTGTATTCATTATTAAATAAACACAAACTGTCTGCTAGGCTGTAATTTACCTTTGCACAGGAGTGGATGAATTTGTGTTCTGTGATCAGTGTAGCTGTAGCAACAATCTGGCCCAGATTTGTGTCCTCCACCACAATGACATAGTAGTCTCCCGTCTTCTTCATATGCTCAAACTTTTCTGAAAGCCAACACACACCAAACATGTTTTGTTTTGTTAAATTTTTTAGCCGATCTGTGCGCCATCCATAAAGACAGTGGAATTTAATAACGTGGAAGAACTTAAATAATTAAAATATTTTAATTGTGTTAATTTACCAAACTTACTCGTAAACTGCTCTGGTGTGATATCACCAGTCTGGGTGAGTTGCGATAAAACCTTGAAGAATCCTGGAGTATAAAAACATCAGAACAGTTGATGAGAACAACTCACAATATTTCTTTTAGTTTTCTAATATTGCTGCATTACTAACTTTTGACACCAAGAAAAAATTATTGATGTGTGATCCACTGAATTGTGGCAATATTTTAACTGCAATACAAGCACTCCTCAGTCTAAAATGATGTCACTAAAGTCACCTCTGTTGAAGTCTGCTGTACAGAGCGGCCTCAGCACCAGGCCTTCCCCTGGAAAGGACGGGGAGATGGAGGGAGAGAAGGAGACAGTGTTGCTGCTCCAGTCGAGCTCCTGAAGCAGAGCGGGCTCAAACAGTGGAGTCTCGTCCAGCAGCATTCCACAGTCTTTGGGGAGTCAGGTAATCCTACGGACACATACACACCCGTAAAATATTAAAGCATGACACAATGATTAGGAAGGGTGTTTTATTCTGCCATCTGAGATACTGTATCAGCAATATTAGATCGTGTGTTCACTGTCTACCTTACTGGAAATCCGTTTTGCTCTAACTCACGCGGAACTTTGGCCGGACAAATACCAATTCACTGCCATGCGTCAGTGGCTGACAGGCCAGCTGGCATACACACAAACACACCCAGAAACACATCCTCGCCTCTTAAAGCAAACAACGAGGTGATAACTGTTTATCTTCAGAAGTCTTTCCTGGTTCGCTTTCCGTGATGTGGTTCAGGATGTTTAAACTGAGAAGGAACATCCCATTCATAGGTTATAATGTCCATTAGGCATCATTACTCATGCTGCTGCCGGCGGTGGCTTTATATGACGCTAGCAGAGATACACACATCTGAATCAAGGTTTCCATGGCAGCAAAACACAAGTACACACTCAGACAGTCATCATGTCCCACTCAACAAACAGTGTTTCACTAGCAAATGGCCTGTGTAACATTTGACCACCTCAATACTCAAGTTGCACCGTTCAGCGTTTCGGTTAGCCAACATAACATTAGCGATAAATCGTCTAACACAGCGACTGCCACGTCTTACTAAGTAACCAGATATACAAGATTTGCCTTTCTCGTGTATCCTGTCCAACGGCTTGTCGAGACCACCTTCACCCAAGAAAACTTCCAAGCACAGCAGCTGTAACTTCACTTTAAACGTTAGCGTTACTTCCTTAGGGATAGCCTATAATGGTTAGCAATTAGCTAGCTAGCTAGCTCGCTAGTATGGCAACTCACCGATAAGAAGGGAAACCACAGGTAGAAACGGTCCAGCTGGATTCTCGGGTCAAGGTAACGCACGGTGACAACTGGGAAGCTAACCTAATAGTTTTGAATGAGGCTGGGCTACATCGTTACGACAGCGTGGGTGTTTTCAATCGCTGTTTCCGCCTAGCGTGCTGAGCTCGTCTGTGTGACGTGGCAGAGGCGCCGGACGTAAAGACGCAACGCAGTTACGTCAGCGGGGGCATAAAACATGACAGATGTTTAGCGGTGTAAAACCAAAAGTCATTTAGAAATACACACCTTACTTGGGACGGATCACCAATTAGTCACCCAACCTAAGCAGCTAAGTACTGTTAAAGTACGTTCCTCATTCACAAGAAGCAGACACAGTTCGTTCTGTTTCCTCACAACCGGGTTATAAACTTGTAATAAAACTTCGGCGTGTCAGATATTATTCATTCCACTCGTCCGATAACTCTGGCAACAATTGTTTCTATTGTAACAAATACGATACAGTATAATTGGTAAGTGGAGTTCCCCAGCAGTCTTTGAGGCCAGGTTTCTGTTCATAAGTTTACATTGTGGTTTTCTGAAAGCCAAGCCAGGCTCATGTCAGTTGTTTTGTGTAGTCATGTGACAGTGTTGCTGTTCCTCACATTATTTCCTTCCAGTAGTACACAAGTGCTTGATGTGTGATTTTTTTTCTCATTAGAGCAGTTCTTGCCTTTGCGACTCAAACCAATGGCCGGCTACATTGGTGTAAAGTGGGAAATAGCAACACCAAGAGGACAGAGAGCTGCGTTGGCCATCTTCAACCTGCTGAAGAGGCATGAGCAAAGAAAGAACACAAGTTAATAGTCTCAGTCACTGAGGCAACAGAAAAGCAAGAAATGCTCTAAAAAACAAGGCACCAAAGGGAAGTTTCAGGAGTCTCAGCCTCTGCAACACACTGGCCATCTTCAAGCTCCTTATCAAGAGTAAGAGCAAAAGTGTCCCCTGTTCTGGTGGGACATCCTTCTTGGTTCATCAGTGCAGCAGGCGCCTGCAGCGTGCAACTCATCTGGGCTACATCACTTAAATAGGGACACCAGCTCAAGAATGGATATGGGAGGTGCACAGGGTGACCAGGCAGGGCTCTCTCTAACACTGGTGGTGTGACAAAGTGGGTTTTATGAATCTCACTGCAGAGGGAAGGATTTGCCTCGGGCTCACGTGCTTATACAAGAAAGTGTTTCTAACAAATGAAATTACACTTTAATTACACTAATAGTTAAATTTAGTGGTCAAGTGTATTGCACACTGGACCCTACATGTTATGCACCACCAGAGTTGTTCCATTTTTATCTGTGTTTACATAATGGATGTCAAAATCAAAGCCTAGCAGAGATGGGTTTGTGTCTGGGGGAGAAGAAAAAAAAGATTACCACCATTCTTTTGTTAAAAAGCTGTAGAAGCTGTTTATTGAATCTTTTGTATTAACATATTTTACAAAAACTAGATTTACAGAAATTATCCAGAACCGAACCATTCTTAATTGAGGCACAAAAATACATGAAAGCTCATCCAAAATGTATTTCAGTTTTGATTAAATAAGCAATAGTTATGAAAGATAACCCATGAATAAAAAAATACATCATGGATATTAAAAGGTGTTAAGTAACTGAAAAACGAACTGAAAATGAAAACAGGGTTGTTGGGGTTTTTTTTTTTCCAATTTTGAATACTTAAAATCTGAAATCAAAATCCTACATTGTATATTCTTACAACAACCCCAAACAGAGTTTGAGCAATAAAATAAAGTCACAATTAAGATAACAACACTTCAGCTTTCAGTGGAAGTTTGTGGGCTGCTCTTTGGGATAAAGTGGAAGGAAACAAAAGCACTTGTCTAGGTTCATGCATATCTCACCCCAAACTGCTCTTGCACAGTAATAACAGAAATCAAACATCTACAATACAGTCCCCACATTTGTGTCCATCGATATGTCTCAACCAGCTACAGATTTCAGTGAAATTTAGCAATACCCAAAAAGCCTCATGGGTCCAGTCTATGTTGTACATTGCTGTACGTGTTTGTAATAATATATTTAAGCAGAGGATGATTATGTTCCCTGCTGTTTTGATTTCTCAATTAACACTCCTCAATGTGAGTAGACAAAGGCTGCAAAAATAAAATCAGCCAAAAAATTTATTCATCAAGATTCTCAATCATTCAGATCATGTTACATGTAGAAGTATTAAATCACACACAACTGGATTAGCTGTTCAGTCTTGAAAGTTGTTTTGCTGTTCACCAAAGACGTTTACCATTTCTACTGGCAGAGGAGCAAACCTTCACCTATAGAGCTGAAGATGATTTAAATAGTAGCAAAACATCTTCAAAATACAACACAGCAAATCCAGCTGCCACAGACTTAACCAATTCTACATAACTTATTAAACTGTGGACAAAGATGGCCACTAACCTCACAGCTTAACAGCGGTGGGTAATTTAAAAAAGACTGAGAAGATGACACCCATTTGTACAAAATGTAATACATCCCCTTTGTTACCTATGTACCTCAAGGGACCAGTATCAGAAACCAAAAAATTACATGACAACTACCCTTTAGTTAAATAATAAAATGCAAACTGTTTGCAATGGATGATATTACACACTAAGTACAGAACAACCCGTGTGGGTCAAAAACACTTTGTTTGCAGCATTATCTTGATAGAAACATTCATATTTGACAAAGGCTGAACAATACTAAAGTGACATTCTCTTACTCCCGAGGTAAGAAATAAAGACATGTTATTTTGCCTACACTTGATTCACAGTTGAAACTCATAAAATAACAGACAAATATGTCAGATGAGCTCTCCATCCAGAATACAAAGCTGTCTGCCATGAGCAAAAACAGTGGAAAAAAGTCTGCTAAAAGGAAAACAAACAAGGACTTAAACAGTAGCTCTACTAATGATGACACCATCAAACTTCTCAGAAAATACTCCTGAAATCTTTTTGAATGCAAAGCATGCTCATTTTTGACAGCCAGTCTCAGCCGTAACAGACACTGACTCTCTATTCAAGCTGGTGGTTGCGATGTGTGGCATGACAGTAAAGGGCAATGCATCTTTGCATTTCTTGACTTGCACCCTACGATTTATATAATGCTCCAAATACTCAGGCTTGAATCAGTGATGCAGAGGCTATTCACAATAGTCCAACCTTGTTCAGGCAGCCCAAAACAGTCCAAAGGCCATGTTTGCAATGCTTTTTAATTATAGTATTGAATAGGCAATGACCACTGACTGTACACCAAATGGGGGGAGGTTGTAATAGCTCTGTTGGTGTCGCTTGGGATGATGATGTGGTAGACTCTTCATCTGAAGCTAACCTTTTTATCATGGTGAAGAGTCTTGCTGATTTTGCATGCGTCTCTCTGCAGCTGTTGCCACGGTACTACGTCTCAGCAGAATTGAATCCAGCTCTGGGATAGTGTCCTCCTCAAGTCCAGGCAAATCCTCATCAGGGTCCTCTGGACTTTTATTCAGATATCTCCTACAGGGGAATAGTGAACATATGTGAACAAAAAGAAAACATGTCATGTTCCTGCTTGTTAGCTCTATAGAACTGGGCTTTTTTATCTATTAAAAAGCTCTGATACACGATTGACAGGGTTCAAAAAAATCATTAAGAAATACAAAAAACCTTTCTGAAATTGAATTTGGAATTGGAAAACAACTCCCATCAAACTCCTTTCCACTGTATGAGGTAAAAAAAAAACTTCGAACAGCAGTCTACCAACCTGCGTGCTTGCTGGAGCATCTCCTCTTTCCTCTGCTTCAGCATCTTCTGCCTCTCCTCAGCTGACTTAGAGAAGCGACCCCCTCTGACCTCCATGTTGTCTTGCTCGCTGAGGCCCTGCTCAGCTGCTCCACTGGGCCCTGCCTGGTCATCTTGCGCAGGGTTCACCTGTATAGGCGCACGTTCTATGGCCTGAGGAAAAAAGGTGTGTGTGGATTGATGATTTTTGCCATTCAACAAAACCATGAGCCACTTGAAATTAAGAGGTGTTAAGATTTAATCCACAGTTTTACTGACCTGTGTCGGGAATGGTACCTGGATGCGTCCCTCCAAGATGTTGTCAGTGGTGACCTCCACAGAACGGGTCAACTGCAGGTCCTGCATTACCAGGTAGGAGGGCACCTGAGGGAACATCTCCTGGATCTGATGGGCCTGATGACCAAAAGTTATATAAAAATTGAAGTGAGCATTAAAGTTAAAGCGGATATTTTAATGGTTAAAATTAGGAATATACAAGTGATTAAACCCTGTCCTTAAACCCTGTCTACTTCCATTTAAATATCAGTTGTGTCTTTTTTAACCACTGCCAGTTTTTGCAAAATCTGTTAGTTTAAAGATAGACGTTATCACTATGTCAACAAACATTTACCAGGAATTCAAAGTAACAATGTTAAGGACATTTGAGCCCTGGTACACAACCCTGGCCACTATTGAAAAGCAAGACAAGGAGTACAGACAGGGCCAAAAATGTTCACAACAGTGGCCTAGGCAAATGATGCACCAAAAACTGTCAGCAGGTGTCTATGAACAAACTCAACCCGTAGTTCATACAGCTATCTGTGGATAGTCTCTTCCAATCAACAAGAATTTCAACAGACTCTGAACAAGAACTCACCATTGCCATGAGCTGGGAGTTGTTGGCCTGAGCAATGCCCAGGATATTGGTGGTGTGCATTACCTCCACTGAGAAACTAGGCAGCCAGCTAGCAATGCGAGATCCTATGAGAGAATAAATGTTTTTTAATCATTCATTATCACACCCATTCTGCAATTAACTTTGCAACCACAGTCATACTTGAATTGTGGCTGGACAGATTTACCATCAAAGTGGAAGAAGTGGTTGTGTTGGTTAATATGTGGTCTTGCATCTGGAGGAGCTCCTACTGGGCCAATATTGTCTTCCAAGCCCCCGCCCTGCTGCTGACCTCTGGCCTGGCTGCTATCCCCATTAATGTTCAGGGATGTCCTGCACGTTGGACATGAGGTGTCCTGCTCAAGCCATGAACGCAGACAAGAACTGGAGGAGGACACAAGTCAAAAATCCTGTTAGGGCATTTCACTGTATAAAACCTTGACTCATTTAAGTGTCCAGACAAGTATTCAGTGGCTAAACATCAGGATCTGTGCAGCATTTGACTAAACCTAAGAATGTGAAAGCTAAAAAGTGCTGTGCAGTCAGGTTTCTGAGGCTGTCTGTTGTTTTGCAATCTCTATTCTGGTGAGAAAAAAACTTTGAAAAAGACTATGAGCCACAGGTCAGTGAAATCAGTAAAGCAAACTCTATAAGGTCTATAGTCTACTGTATATGCAACTCCTCGTATTGAAAAGCTGTTTACTTGTGGAAGAGATGACCGCAGGGCAGTTTGCGTGCTGTCAACATGGTATCCCAGCATATGGCACAATCATCATCATTAGCGGCCAGCTCCTCAGAAGTGGCAACAGAAAACCTGCATAAAACAGTTTGCAGCATATGTGAATAATGATGAAACAACAATCAACAAAAGAAAGCTTCTCTGCAGCAGTTGTCTGGCCCAGGCAATTTTAGGTAAATTTAGGCAATTAGGGAAATTCTGTAATTCTGAGCAACAAGAGGCAGAATAGGAAGACAGCAAGAAAGTTGGCATTACAATGAACATTTTGCATTAGTTGAGACTTGAACTCACAACCAAGTGTTCCCCTGGCTAGTCACCAGGATGACAGCAGCTGTCAAGGTGTCAAACATTCAGTTATCAAGACAAAAAAAAGCTGAAAAACACACATATTGCTTTTTCACAGCATGGAGATGTTGGTCATTTGTTTTTAACAATGATTGATTTGCTCCGTAAGTGAAAAACTGATTTTTCTTCTTTTTTTTTTAAATACACTGACTTACACTGACTGCAATTGTTCATGTGAGAGCAGAATTATAAATGTTTTCAAAAATTCAGATCTTGAGAAAAATTCTGTTTGCCAAACTAAAACAAAAAATTGTGGGAGGAGAAAGGTTTAATAAGTTTTACAGTTTGGGGAAAAACCTGAGTGATGGACTTCATAATTTGATCATGATGACTATTGACATGTGTTTGCAAATCTGGCATTGGACTGGACCTTTCTGCAAAATTTGGAGAGTTTTCATGCATGGGAAGCAGGATTTCCTTGCAAGAGGAAGTGGAAGAAGAAGAAGAGGAAAATTGGGTAAAACAATAAATAAAAAAAAAGAAAGCCAACAAAAAAAATAAGTGAATAAATCACACATGAACTACAAAGAAAACATTACTAAAAATGAAAAAATAATCAAATCAAAACACATTGTCACCTGGCTTCCATGTTGTTGATGACACGAAGGTAGTTCTTGTGTCGGCGAACGCGGCGCTGGACCTCATGGAAGAGATACCGCAGCTGCATGAAGATAACCAAGCTTGCCATGGACAGCCAGATGTTGCCAAAAAGCTAAGGAGAAAGTACAGACAAGAAAAGTGGAAGATGATGGGTGAAGGTCAAGAGGCAAGGGAGAATTTTCATAACATCGCATACACCTCCACCTGTTCATTGTGTGTATCTTACCAGCATATGGATATGGTGCATAAGGTCCAGAAACAACATAGCTAGCTCCATAATGAAGTCTGTGTAGTAGACATATGTTCCCTTACTCTCCCAAGTCCCTGGATGATTTAGATCCCACAGATGAATGGAGTACCTGAGGGGAGGAACATCGCCAACTCTTAACACCATAATATGATGGTGATATGTTCAGGGTTTCTGCAGGATTCACCACGCTCACCACTTACAATGCAATTTCATACCAGTTTTGTGATCAGGCTAAAACAAAATGAAAATATAATGGAAAAGCAGTGGGGATGATATTCCTCACAATTATGTATCAATAAAGATAGCCTTTTCCCTTACAATTAGGCATTAATGTAAGAAGAGAAACCACACAAGTTCATTATATCCACAAATTTGCATGTCTGAAAAACAAATCTTTTCATTAAGACAAACTAGCAGAAAAAATCCAGTGCTGTTCAACCCCGAATGTGTAGAGACACAAGTTAAACACAAACCAGGGTAAAAACATGAAGCAAGTACATCTCTCATTGTTCAAGGTCAGGACAGTCAGCACAAACATTACTTTGCACTGTCCCAAAACTACAGGTTTGCAAGTGAAACAGTTCACCTGTTTTAATGTTAGACTAAAGCTACTGGACCTATGAGTGCCTCAGCTGATTTGAGTTTAGAGTTGTTAAGTCCTAAACACCCTCTTTGGGACAAAGAAGCCTTTCACACTGATGCTAACAAAACCAGAGGAAAACATGTGGTGTTGCTAACATTAGCCCAATTCTAAATTTGTAGAGGTAATGTCATCCATATGGCTATGGTGTGCGCACGTGCATGCATGTGTAAGGAGGCTTTTAAGGACTTACCGCATGATGACATGCCCAGTGCGCACAGTCACCAGCAGACACTGAAGACAAAAACACAGAGGTGAACTTGATAGTTGTTATAGTGTAACAAACATACACAACAATACACATTTTAAGACCACAGTAATGACTTTAAAATATGAATACAGGACAAAAATAGTGAAGGAATGTTTGCAATTAGTTTTTCATGACAAACTAAACTTGGGCCTAAACAAAGCATCAAATATTTTATAATCATCTGTGCTAAGAATGATCAAAATGCCTTTGCCCACACACGGCAGGGCTCCAGGTACACACCTCTGCTCCCATAAAGGAGAGTGTGTGCATGCCATGGGAAGCTCCCAGCAGACCACAGACGACAGCCAGGCCACAGCAGTCCAACAGCAGGGAGACCAACAGACACAGCACTCGCACATGGCTGTTCATGGGGGTGGAGGGGGAGAATGACAGCTGCAGGGAAGAAATGTGAATTATAGGTAGTCTGTGGTTCTCTCAAAGCTTTTACAGTTTCTGAAAACTTTTTCTCTGTCCTCAAATACAAATAATATTGACTTATTATTTATAGTGGATTTCATTGGGCAAGCAGTATGTTTTTTTTTAAAGATATCTTTTGGAAATTGGGGAGCACAACAAAATTAACACTACATACCCTGAATGAAGCAGTACACGAAACATGAAACCAATGGCAAACAACTAAAAAATACTTTATCCACTATAGAGCATAGGGTGTTTTAGGTCATGGATTACTAACCACAGATAGACATTCAAAATCAGGCTCTGTGCTGTTTTCAAAAAAATGAATAGAAACTAAAGAAAATTCCTCACACACAAACCCAAAAACAAAACATCAACATATCGCTTGAGACCGTCAACAGACACTTAAATTTGTCTAGAGGTTTAAGACTACATGTCTGGACTTTAATAAACATCTAAATCTTTCACTTCTGTAAAATGTCAGTACTACAAGGTTTCCCAAACATGTTCACAATGCAGTACCTATCATATTTAGCCATTTACCCAGTTTAATCCCCCAAAGCAAGAACCCACAAAAGTGGAGAGATGGAGCAGGAAGCCAGCTGGGCTCAAACAACTGAAAAATTTCTCCCTAAAACACATACACGTACACACTGGTATACATTTTACAACCCAGCAGGCAGAAACAGTCCTCTGGTATACTAAGCCAGTGAGCCCTACGTCCCAGACAACATGCCAGCCTCATGTTTTAAATGTCGTTGCTGAAATGGGGGTGACTGAATCTGATATTTTGTTTTCCCCAACACGCGGAGCACAATCTGATACAGACTCATCTCAGTGTAGTGACTGAAACTGTATCAGTAGCCCAACATGCCAGTACAGGGCAACTATTAATAGATCCACAGCTAACAAGAGTACAGTCACTGATGTTTTCATCTTGTCACGGACCTTTTTAAGTGTAACTAGTGAATGAAATTGTAGGTGTGCTTGTCAATTGCTGGGCTTTTTGCCCCCTAGTGTTTACTCTTGTTCCATATGAGTCATAAGTTATCCACAAAGAATGTATGTCTAGCCCTATCATGTTAACTGTGTGGCCTAAATAAGATCAGGTTTCATACAAGGTTAACTAAGTCATCGACTACCCTTTATAATGTCTCAGCAAGGAAACAAGGAAAGCTTGCAGCAAACACACTCTTTAGTGAAAAACCTTCTGATTTACATTTCTGAATGAATGTCTGTCCTTCTACAACAAAAACCAGCTCATAGTGCTTGGAAAGTCTATAGCAAAGGCAAACAATCTGCAGCTACCCATGACAACAGTGTCCTTTTGTCAACTCTTAATGTCACTGCTTTCGTGACAAACCACCTATTGAAACAGCCCTCAGCTCTGACACCATAAAATGAGCTAACTGTATAGGATGCAAACTATTTAATTAAAATACTGATCAAAGTACATTTAGCTTAATAACAGGTACACCAATTGTCCAGCCCTTCATTATCCCACTTTATTAATTGTGCTTTGGGGTACTAGGAAGAGTGAAAAAAGAACAATGAAGTTTAAACACTTACATATTCAAATCGATCTTTGCAGAGCTGAACCATGAGGTGGAGAAAAACCAGGGCAGAAAACCACAAACACCACATGACCACCTCCTCAACTGTCTGCACGTTCAGTACGCCAAAGATGAAAATGAACTTGTAGAAGATGAAGTTCCAAAACTTGTCTTTAAGGTGCTGAGGGATTAAAAACAGAGGAAATTAGAAGTGTTTTTTAACAGGTCTACATTTAAGATGAGCTGCAGGGATCAGTTTTGTTTTCATTTTCGAAAGAGGTTCATAACCTCTGACATGAGAGTAGCAGTTTTTGTCAACAACAGTATTGAAGAAATAGACTCACCTGCTTCTCACTCACTCTAAGTGGCCCAAACACCACAAATTGAATCATTTTTGCAATTAACATCAAAGAACAGCAGAATGTGTTCACCAACACCTTAGGCACCAGGAGAACAAAGTGTCAGTTAGTTTATGCAAGAACTACAGCATCTTATCAAGCAACATAAAGTGGTGAACTGTGTAGCACTCACCCACACAAAGAGACTATCAGTGACAAGATACCACAGGACAGTGGTTACCAACTCCGTATTACTAATGTCATTGTTTAAGTGTTCAAGATCCACTTCAGAGGGAGCTGGTGTTTCATCGGTTTCTAGGGCCCCAAAGCCAGGATCTGTCACAGTGGTGTAGGCACTGAAGATGCTACCAGCAAGCAAAGCCACACTCAGTACCGTGTAGGTCTGCAGGCTGGGCCAAGGAAACCTCTCCAAAAACAGCAGAGGCATTGCAGTGTTTACGATCCACTTTTCAACTTGTAAAAATGGTGTTTGTCCCGACCACAGAGCTCCGACAACCTGTGGGGGTAGAAGTGAGTTAGCTGACGGTGGCCAAACTTTACTTAGCTCAGCGTAAATAATACAGAGGCACACAAGAGCTGGCAACGGGGTCGTGTCATTCGTGTTACTATTAACTTTGTAATGATTTAAAAAATTACCACTAAGGACACGAAAGCAACATTATGTTGGTTGTTTCCAAGTAGCTAAGAAGACTAACGTTTACCGGATATGATAGCTACCTTATTCTCACTCCTGAGCCGGGCTAACTTCATAATAGCTCTGCACACAGGTTACAGGCGCTAATTCAACCCGTATTGGACTGTCTCTGGTGATATGTAATAGTTAGGTCCAGCTACAGAGACTGAAAACCGTGGGACATCGACATAACTCGGTAATATAAATACACCAAGAGGGCTGACGCTGTCTTGCTAGCTTGCTCACGCCCCTAACGTTAGCTAATACTAGCTTACAGGTTAGCTAACATTAGCTACGCAGCTAGCCCCCGTTAACAAGTACCACACACCGAGCTTGAATTAAATCGTCACTTACAACTTGTCACAAACCTAACTAGAGACAATTTCCCACGTCCCTTGCCGTGTCCAGCACTGTATTTTTAGTGCTGCTGCACTGAGAGCATCGGGGTTGACAACATCGTCATGTTTATTTCACGGAGCAGGCAGCTGGCTGATGAGAGGGAGGCTGTGTCCGTCTGCGCACTGTAACTACGTCATCATGACGACGTTAAAGGTATAGTGATTAAAAACATTTCATCTGATTTCAAATACATCGTGCTCCACACACAGACACACAACACTCACACACCACAGACGCTGTGCGTCTAACTAAACACTGTTCAAAGAAAAACATTTTCTTCTAAGTGCTGCAGCTGATGTTACGACGATTAGAGAACTAAATACAACCGCAAGCTCTCCCACAGGATGTTTATCACGTCCGATCTTGCATTATTTACCAAACAACAGGAAGAAGCTCCATATCACTGTGGGAGGGAGGGGTTTGTTAGAAACTGTTGACTGATGCGTAGATCTGCATCTGCATTGAATTTTATAAAAAAAAAATACATGTGGACTATGTTCAACTGAATCCCTGGGAGTCCTGCAGCAGCAATCACTGTTAACTTATCAATAAAGTTTACATTGAAATTCGGTTACATATGAAGATTTTAAGATGACTTAGCCACAAATAACGTGAATGAATTATAGCTGTAAACTTGTCTCTTGTTACAGATGCAAATGCAAAAGGCATTAGGGAAGAATAAGGAAGATGCATTGAAGACAGTGTCCTAGCTCTCCATATTAGAGATACTGCAATTGAATATAAAGGAAAAAAGTAAAAGTGACAGAGGAAAACGAGAGAGAGCAAATCACCATATCAGCAAATGTTTTTGGAGAAAAAGAAATTCATTCCTGCATTTCTTTCAGCCCAGCTGGAGTATTCATGGGGGTAGTATTTTTTTCAATCATTGCATTTTCTCAACAGGTGGTTATGAGGGTGTCTGTGTCTGCTGATGGTGATGGCTTGGCAGCCACAGTCTCATTCTGATACAATCCACATATTTTTTAGAATCCAAAAACAGACAAGACAAAAAGAAGCAATAAATCTATAACCAAAAATAAAACCAGTTTTCCACAGAAGGATAATTGAAGCCTATGCCAGAGAACAATAAAAGACCTTAGACCTTTGAGTTTGCCATGCTAAGTAAATCATTGCATGCAATCAAATATACCTTTAAACTAAGCAATAAAATCTTTTGCTTGGATACCTTCGGCTTTCTAACAATGAAAAACACAGCTAAGAATGCAAGGTGATTGGTTTCCCTAGCCTTTCCTTTCTATTAGACAAGCAACAATGATAAATACATGACAACAACTAAATACAGTAAGCTGGTAAGAAAACTCCAAAGGTCTGCCTCCCAATCCATAAGGGGAAGTGAAGACTCGCCTCTACAGCACTTTCATTTTCAGTTAATGCAGACACCTCGGTCACCACATACACTTGCAGCATGAACCACTCAGCTGACCTGTCTTCTTCAGATGAAATGGCCCCTGCGGAGTTTGACGGAGGTACAGCAGTGGCTTGTGTGATCCTGGGCCTGTCCTTTCTGATCGGAGCTCCAGGGAACCTCCTGGTGATCTGGACCATCCTGAGGTATGTCAAGCAGCGTTCCCACACTCTGGTGCTCATCCTGCACCTGGCTGTGGCAGACCTGCTGGTCCTCATCACCCTGCCTCTGTGGATCTACTCCCTAGTTCACACCTGGGCGTTCGGATGGACTTTCTGTGCAGCCTTGGTGTACATCATCAACGTGTGCATGTTCAGCAGCATCTTCTTCATCACCCTGATGAGTGTGGAACGCTTTCTAGCCATCTGTCATCCATTTGCGATGATGCGCTGGAAGACGAAAAGTTTTATGAACAAATGTCTGGTACTTCTGTGGCTACTTGCTTTCCTCCTAGGAGTAACTGTTTTATTAACCCAGGCTTCGGATGAAACTGATGGAACTGAGCAGTGTTTTATCGGGGAATTCAGCTCTGGGACTCAAGTGATCACCTTCTTATGCCTGGAGACCTTGGGGGGCTTTGTAATTCCTTTCACAATTCTTACTATCTGTTACTGTCTAGTTGCTGCACAGCTCAGGAAAATGAAGTACAACACCAAACAAAAGTCTATGATTCTTATTAATACAGTGGTGATAGCCTTTGCTCTATGCTGGTTGCCTTACCATATTATCAACATTATCGATCTGGTTTGCATCTTAGGCTCAAGTGGAGGACATCATGATTGTGTCCCAGAGAGTATTGTCTTCACCGCTGGTGCCCTTGTATTCATTAGCAGTTCAGTGAATCCTGTGTTATACGCCTTCTTCGCAAGAAACTTACAAGGCAGTCTGGAGGAGTCCCGACTTGTCAGGCTGTTCCAGGAAATGGCCTCTCACACCAACAAACTGAGGGAGCTGGTAGTACAGCATCACACAGGGCAGAGGGCAGCATTTACTCAAGTAGAGATGTCTGGCCAGTCTGAGAGAACTGATCTGTGACAATCTTCGTTCAAACAGATCACAATTGTATATATGTTTATACATTCATAATTTGAATTGAACCATATATCAATCAATCTTTACAAAACACTGAGAGAAATTTATGCTGATAAAAATGGTTTACTAAAACTGGCACGATTGTTTGTGTTTATACCAACTTATTATTTTGAGGAGACTTCTCACTCTCTTAAAAAAGAAAGAAAGTAGAAAACTGGTCAGTGACCAGTTTAATTTCTTTGATTGTATCACTTTCAGTTGTAGATTTTCAAGACTTCACTGTCATCCATCTTGAAACTTTACAATATCTTTCAGGATCTGGAGATGAAAGCAACAGAACCTGCCCTCTGAGCGGACTCTTCTTTGTGATAAGACTGTTTTTATCCAATACGATTCATGTGTAAAAAAAAAAATACTTGTAACTTCAGTGTCCCACACTGTGTGGGAACTTTTAAGTGCTGAGTTTTACTCACAGTTTTCCACCCTGTATCTGTTCACAGATGTTGACAACAGCATCTCACAGTGTTTTTGTGTTCCTTCCCTTTATCATTAGATCCCACTTTTCACTTACACAATGTTGTTGTGGATTTTTTACAAATCCAAAAGTCTTCTTCACACATAAAATGCAAATCTTTGTATCTGAATTTCTTATTCTGAAGGTTTTTTTTCCTGGTATTATAAACTTTGGTATAATTTCTGGACATCACTTTTCAAACTCTAAACTCAAACACTTTGATCCTAATTTAAGCCTATTCTGTACCATGGTGGTGGACAAGAGGACATGCTGGTTTCTGTAGCTGCACAGGTGGATTGTGGAGCTAATTACTACAACAGAATTAACTATTTCAATCTGGTTGTACTTGCCTTTAAAATGTGCCACTCTGCATTAGTCGGTGAAATAAGCTCCCATTTCACTGGCACACGTGAATGCCACGTAAACTACAAGCAAAGGTTTAATAGCTTGCTTCATACTACAAAATATGTATGTTATATTTACAGCAAATGAAGCATCTCAGGATTTCTTCTTGAATTGAAAAAAGGCCATAATACAGAAAACTATTTAAGATGAAAAACAAACAAACAAAAAAAACAAACATTTTCTCTCGGATAGAGCCACTGAGGCCATATTATTTTTTTATCATAACAGTTTCTGTTATTGGAAACTCTTTTGTAAGCACTTTTTTCAACCTTATTTATGATCTTAGGTGAAAAATGAACTTATGACGCATTCATGAATCACCTCCTTGTGTCTCAAATAGGCCTGTGAGGAAACCCAGTTCTTGTGCAGTCTATTCTTAAAGGGAAGTGAGGAGTTGCTTGTACAGCATTTTGTTTCGTTTTTCATGCAGACACCACTGTCAGCACATACACTTGCAGCATGAACCACTCAGCTGACCTGTCTTCTTCAGAGGAAATGGCCCCTGAGGAGTTTGAAGGTGGGACAGCAGTGGCTTGTGTGATCCTGGGTCTGTCCTTTCTCATAGGAGCTCCGGGGAACCTCCTGGTGATCTGGACCATCCTGAGACACGTCAAGCAGCGTTCCCACACTGTGGTGCTCATCTTGCACCTGGCTGTGGCAGACCTGCTGGTTCTCATCACCCTGCCTCTGTGGATCTACTCCCTGGCCCACTCCTGGGTGTTTGGGGAGGCTTCCTGCAAAGCTATGGTGTTTGTGATCAATGCCTGTATGTATTGCAGTGTTTTTCTTATCACCCTGATGAGTGTGGAGCGTTTTGTGGCTGTACGCTATCCTTTTGCCTCAGTGGATTGGAGGAGGAAAAAAGCTCTGAACAAAGTACTGTTGGCTTTGTGGGCTGCAGCTTTCCTGTTCAGCATACCTGTCATCCCAACTCAGACTGTAGACAAGGAATCTGGTGAGGCACACTGTCTGTACCGGGAGTATACCTCCATAGCCCAGGAGCTGGTTTGTGTGCTGTTGGAGACCCTGGTGGGCTACATATTACCATTTGCCATCCTAGTAGTCTGCTATGGCTGCCTCTGCAGCCGGATTACTCAGATGACCTTTAAGTCCAAACGCAAGTCCACTGTTCTTATTGCCAGTGTAGTGGTTGTGTTTGCCATTTGTTGGACACCTCATCACATTGGAAATATCCTCTCACTTATCATCCTGGCCATTGAAGACTCATTCCCAGTTACAGCAAATAGTTTGGAGAGTATCAGGAGCACCACGACCTTCATCGCTGGAGCCATGGTCTTCATCAGCAGCACTGTTAACCCCATCCTCTACATGTTTGCAGCTCGTTCTTTCAGAAGCTCCCTGCGTGACACTGGCATCCAGAAACTGTTCCGCCACATCTCCAGCACCTCCCCAGGCGAGGGCAACAGAGAGATGTCCTTTGTGTCCAAGAGGCAGAGCAATCAGACCCACAGCTCTCAGTGTGTGTCGGAGTCAAAAGACCAAATGGACATATTGATAAAAATGTGTGAAAATAATCCATCCTGATATTGAAAAAGTGGAGGGTCTGTGCTGTGTGTCTGTGTGGACAATCCTGTGTATACATATGTAGTGTAGTTACATGAAATGAAGCTCATTTGGGATGAAATTGCAACACAGATTAACAGGATGTCAGTTTGTATGTGCAATTTGTTCAGTCCTGTAAATGACCCCTTGACATGTTTTTCTGTGAATATATATTTATAAATATGCTGTATATAATATACTTAGATTTATATCATTTAGTGTTAAAATAATTTCTATTGATTGTGCCATTAATTGACTTGATTCACTTGAGATCTCTCTAATCTGCCACAATGTCTTATTTTGCCAGAAAAGTATTTCACTCTCACAGTGGTTGTTTTAATGAAGATACAACTTTAATCTCGCTTTCTCTATCTGCCCTGCAGAGCTGTAACATTTCTGTTATAGTTTGATTATACAATTGTAAAAAAAATGTACTATCATTGTAAAAACGTTTTTTTTTCATTACAAATTAGGTAGGCCTACCAACCGTCCTGGTATGGCACTACAGACAACAGTGTTTCCAACTTCCCCCAATGAAGAGATTGCAAAATGAAAAACTGCCTCTTCCTTTTGGTGAACAGCAAAAAGCGGAATCATGTCTTAATGTTCTGTCACGGTCAAACGTACACCTCAGAGTGAGACAGTTCAATGTCAGCTTATTTACTGATTTCTCAAAAGATCATTACCAAAGCATGTTGTGACTGACTGTTGCCACGACAACACGAAATCTGTTGTCACCAATTGACCAGCAGATGGCAGTGACAACACTGTGTTGATAATGTAGTTGTGTCAAGATGTCAGTTGTGTCATAATACTTTTAATAACAGTACTTTATTTCACTTTCCCATTGCATATCTTTTTTTATGTATTTATCCAGGTTTATGCTGAGATGATCATTTCTTGTACCTGGTACACTTATGAAGTGAAAAATGTACAGAGTCTTCTATAGATTTTACACATTTGCCCAAAGGGTTATGTCTGTTAATATAAAGCATATAAAGTGAGTCATTTAATATTGAGCTACCATTTGAACCTCTACTGTTTAAATATATAATACCATAATATCATATAGATATGATTGATTGACACTGTTGTTTTAACCAACGCCATTGCTTTTACATCATGGTACAGGTCAAATATACATGTTATTCCTGATACACTACAATTCCTCAACTATAATAACAATAACTTGTGTCCCTTCTTGCCCCTTAAAATAGATTTGATTTTCTGACAGGTTGTCATCTGTATTTTATGACTTGAACTGTTTAAAAAAAAAGAAAAAACATTGAAGGAGAGCTCTTTCACATATGTGAGTCAGGATTATTTCAGCTGACAGTGGAAAAAAAAGAGCAAAGGGTGTGACATGGGATCACCACAAGACCCTGGACTTTTTCTCACTGAGAAAGCAGTATGCATATGAGACACCATCTACACAGCTGTTGGGTTTTCATTATGAGTGTATTCTGGCACGTTATGTAGTATTATATTAAATAAACACATGTTGTCTTTTAAAGTTGATGTTCTTTTTACTGAAAATTAATTTGCAATAATCGTGAAAGATAGTATAATTGCACATAACCCTTGGCATGTATCATCTTGTACAACACTCATTTAATCAGTATGTAATGAGATAATAAGATAGCTCTGTTCCCTGTAAACATAACTCATTCTTTTCTGGGTCCCAGCCTAAAGGACACCACAAAACAAGAACTGACAGTCAAGCGAAGTGAGACACAAATCTTGATTTCTGAGAAGTGATTGTTGTGACTGTTTTTCCCACGGACTCAATCTAAGTCACCACATGCACAGCAGCTGTTTTCAGGGTGTGGTAGTAGCTTTCACAGGTTGCCTTCTCACTTGTAGCCTACAACTGTTGGACCAATTACACCTGCCGAAAGAAAGACTTGCGCTTGTCATTTTAGTGCCATAGACACACAACATGTTTAAGCACGTCTACTGCGTGATGTCATGAAGATAAATGTTTCTTGCTGTCGTTGTGGTAGAATATTGTAACGTTTTGAGATTTCAGCTTAAGTGTTTCTGAGTGTGTCCCCCAACTTATCAGACTGGTTACTCCAAAGACTGGGGGATTTAAAGGAGTGAAAGGTGTTGAACAGGCAAAAAGCCAAGCATTCACTGCAGTCTACTGGCCCACAGTGAGCAGAGCTGGGAGTGTCAGGAGCAACAAAACATGAAATTCTGGGAACAGATCCAAAGACTAGTGAAAACTCCACCAGGCCAGCAAGGACCTGTGGAGTGATTAAATACTAAAGAGTGTATATTGTTCTCTTTGGAAGTACCATATTTTCACAGTATGAAAGCTGCTGCTGGAAAAAACAAAACAAAGAGGCCTTGCACAAAATTGAGATAGTTCATATATGTGACCAGGGAATGGTTATATACCATATCAAACTGTGGATGAATGAGGCAATAAAAATCGTAAGACACTGTATATTTTAGGTTTTAACTAAAGCTGTGTTATAGTGAGGTAGTTTCAGGTAAACTCTTTTTGATGGCAGCACTATAGCAATTGTTAATGCAAAGTTTACAGTTTTTCAGGCAGTTGGTGAATAGTGGTCTACATGGTGATGGTGTACAGATATATCAGACAACACCAGTAAAACTTAAAGAACTAGATTTTTTCCAACTCCTCTCTACAGCAGAGCATTTAATTCATATTTTTTTCCATTTGCTAAACAGTGTGTTGATTACACAAAAGGGTAAATCAGTGTACATTCTCCAACAGGTTTGGCCTATTTGAATGTTTAATCAGCTTAGCTACAGTACTATCAACTAGGATACTGCAATTTTAACATTTTTGATAAACATCTGACGCTATAGGTCACTCTTTGCATAAATCTTTGCATTTTGTGCAAATATAGCCCAAAAATAGGTTAAACTGTTGTGTAATGAAATGGACGTATAATAAATGAATTAGTGTGGATTTATGGTCCACAACTTATCCAAGGGTGGGGAAGAAGAGGTTGTATAAAACATCTGTGTGTGCAGGTGTATATGTTCTGCATTTAACTGTACATTTACCCTCCACTATCAACGTGAAACATCAACAGGCTGTGTGCCTCATGGAGGTATTACGACTCAATCCTGCCGGACTACTTCCTGATTCAACAGCTCTGACCAATGAGATTACAGCACTCACCACAGCGTCCCGCCCTCACCTTTGCAAACCAGCCAATAGACGACGCCACTGGGACTTTGCTCGCGCAGAGGCCGAGCCACACAGGTAACTCAGAGGGAGAAAAAAAAAACTCTAGAGCTTGTTATGGAGTTCGTGTGAAAGAAACACGGATTTCCACCCTTCTTTACCAGTTAAACCAGTATCTCTGGATATAACACACTCAAGTACTGCGACAGGTACAGTGTCTGACCGCAAACTCTCTCGTGGCTCCTCTGAAAATAATCTCCCCTCTTTTTCTCTCTCTCCGTTTACCTCAATTGAGTTTCCAGCCCTTTTGTTCGCTCTTCTTATCACTTGGAAAAAGGTGAACCCTCGTGTTATTTTTATTTTAATCTTTGCTTTAATTGTAGTTTTTACCCTTGTGGTCCCTGATGGCTTCGCACAGTGATACTCTGGTGGTGTTCTTTGGGGCAACAGCTGGTGCAAATGGGGGTAAACTGGGTTCGGATGAGAGGGAAATAATTCTCTTGGTGTGGCAAATTGTGGATCTACATGAGAAAAAGGTACGGACCTTTCTGACCTGTTCGTTCGTTGTACGGTTTCTTATGTACCCAGAGTGTTTGTGGCATAGTTGTCTACCTGTTAGACGAATAGTATGTTTGACATTTAAATCAACATGGTGTGCTGTCTGAATCCGTCTGTAGCCTGCCTTTCTCTAATGCTAGCTAACGCTACACCAGTTCTCTGTCTATCCGTCTTATTAGCTCACCTTTTTACAGGTGTGCGACCAAAATGGTAACAAGCATTTGAGGAGTGCTAATTTCACCCTAATGGAGAAGAAAGA
>OMNW01034938.1:0-20848 GCA_900303245.1 Selene dorsalis | reverse complement strand
GAGGACTTTGAACATTTTTTTTTTTTTTTTTACCATTTATCTGTTTATATGAACAGTGAGTCTGTAGTAGTAGTAGTAGTAGTAGTAGTACTATATATATATATAAACAATATGTTGGCACATGAAAAAGTGAGTCTGTTGTAGTAGTACTACTATATATATATTTTTTTAAATAAAAACAATACATGTTGGTATATGCCAACATATATTGTTTTTATCTATTAGTGGAGGTAAGCTCATAGGGAAACGCAAGTTAATTTGTCAATGTAGACTATGCAGTATATTTAGCCATAATAACATGATATGTTGCACCTCATATTAATGGCTTACCGGTAGGCGTTCAGTCAATGCCTATGCTTGTAATGTATTCATATTAAAAACGAGTGAGGGTTTTAAAAAAAAAGAAGAAGAAGAAGAAGAAAATAAAATCTAGCCTACATAGATCTTGCTAACCCCGTCATCCCTGTAAACTACATGGACCATAATGCAAATCAGAAAGTGACGTCACTCATCTCGGCGCCGGTCTGCTGCCAGTCCGCCACAGACAGCTGAGGATTTCCAGACGGGGGATCCCGGCTCGGCCTTCAGATATCGAAACGTTGGAAGCTACATTGTGTTTAAATGGCGAAAACGTACGATTATCTCTTCAAACTGTTGCTCATCGGAGACAGCGGAGTCGGTAAGACATGTCTGCTGTTCAGATTCAGCGAGGACTCCTTCAATACCACCTTCATATCCACAATAGGTGAGTACTACCCTGCAGCCGCCCCTAAGGATAAATCAGAAAAATGTATGTCCATATTGACAGAAGACATTGTTTTACGCTCACTGCCGTAATGGTGGCCAACACATATAGCAGTACTAGGAACCTATGACCAATTTGTAGTGTTCAATACAGACCTACTGTATTTGTAGGAGCATAACATAAGACAATGGGACTGAGAGAGTTAGTGATGATCTAATGTCCTTGATGGTTCATAGGCACTGGAGCTAAATTTAGAATGAGATCAAAGCCATACTCATGATGTTTAACTTGGAAACCTAGGCCTAATTGAAATATTAGGCCTTTAAGAATATTTATTCTGTGATATCCTTCATTAAATTGTATAATAAATTCTCATGCAGTTTCTTTTGCTGTTCCATTAAATTATGTTCTTGAGTAGTTTATCACAGGATGAACAGTTAATAAGAACAGTTAATTTAGTTTACAAAACAGCATCACTGATCACAAAAGTGATTAGTTTACTACAAATTGCAGAAATGTGGATTCATATTATCATGTAACATATAACAGCAGAAAGCACAGCTGATACAGCTCTGTCTCTGTTTATTAAAATTCAGGAATAGATTTCAAAATCCGAACAATAGAGCTGGATGGAAAGAGAGTCAAACTTCAAATTTGGTAAGTGTGGTCTGAGCAGACATATATTTAAAAAATATTTTCAGAATGACGTGAAACTGTAAATTTATCATTGATGTTGATTTGATGTTGACAGGGACACTGCAGGACAGGAGAGGTTTCGCACCATCACTACGGCCTACTACAGAGGAGCCATGGTCAGTGCTCCCTTTATCCTATATTTTCTCACTGGTCATGTTTTTTTACTTTGAAAATTGTTTATGAGGATGGCTGTTTTTCTTCACAGGGTATTATGTTGGTCTATGACATCTGCAATGAGAAGTCATTTGAAAACATAAAAAACTGGATTAGAAATATTGAAGAGGTGAGTTTTGAATTCAACTTGTATTTGTACTCAAAATTTAAGGATTAAATTGATATAAATTTTTTAAAAGTTGCTGTTTAATATCATTATTATGTACTAAGAGTTGCATACTTTATATAAACAATCTGTTAATTTCTCCCAGCATGCCTCGTCTGATGTGGAGAAGATGATCCTGGGTAACAAATGTGACATGACTGACAGGAGACAGGTGTCCAAAGACAGAGGTGAAAAGGTGAGTCTCTCCAGCAGAACGTTGCTAAAAAGCAGTCTCAAGCAAATTGAAATGTTGGGCACTCTTCTGTTTTGCAGTAAGTGACACATTGATTTTTTTTTTATCTCACTTAGTTGGCTATTGATTATGGAGTTAAGTTCTTGGAAACCAGTGCAAAGTCTAGCTTAAATGTAGAAGAGGTAAGCAGAATTCTTTAATACTGAATGTGTCATGTATCCTGAGTTATGAATATTTACATTTAACATTTGTTTTTGTTTTTCTGTCACTTCAGGCTTTTTATACTATGGGTAGAGACATCTTAAACAATCTGAGCTCCAAGACAGTAAGTGGTCAATAAGAGTTTCTTATGTAAGGGACACTTGTTTAACATTGAATTTATTACATTTCTTCCCTATGATTTTTTTCCTGTCCTAGACTGACAACAGTGCCGGAGGGTCAGGCAAGCCAGTCAAGATCACAGAGAAGAAGTCAAAGAGAATTAAATTCTTCAAGTGTTCACTGCTCTAGGCTGCTCATCTCTAGTGGTCACAGCTCACACCTAGAGTGACTTTGTCGTTTTGGAGGGTAACTGCCTCCCGAACGTCCCTGCAGCAGTGGCGGCACTCGTCTTAATCAGAGGCCCTACTGCCAGCTAAAGCTCACAGGTTCATGAGTGGTAGAGATGCCGTCCTGATCTGCTGACCAGAGGAGCATCGACAAGGAATGAGGCCTGATACTGTATATTCGCTCATGCAAAAGACTTGTGCGTGATTGTCAGCAGTGGTTTGTAGCTGGCCATGCAGTGTCTGCTCACAGGAGGCAGTGATTCTGTTGGCATTTTTAATACCTCTGATGGATATCATGAAAATATCTCAGTTACACATAGTTGTCTTATAAATGTGAAACAATGACAACTAAACTCCTGTTTTTCATATACTGTAGCATTATTTTATACACACTACCTATTGTCATATTTACTATGATGAATCTGTGAGATAGACATATCAGATCTCAGCACTGATTGTATGTATCTGTGTGAATTCATGTATATTAATAGGCTTATGGTCTCCAGTTGCATCGGCAACATATCTGCTTGTTCATATTTGCCTAGAAGGTTTGAGTATTGTGATAGAAAAGACAAAAGTATGTGAAAACATACATGCAGCCTACTGTATTGTCTCATTTTTATTTATTCTTTTTTAAATGGAACCTTAATTCATACAGGTTTCTGTGATAAAATGAAACTGTGAAAGGGTTGTTTGTTGCTTGGAAGCTGTACTCGATACATATTATTATGGAGTTGTCAGTATATGCATGAAAGCTGTAGGGATACTTCTGAGTGGGTCATTATTAAGAACATTTTACAGTATTTCAAAAGAAAATGTTTACAAACTGTATTTCAAAGTGTCAACCATGTATAGGAAGTTCATGTTTTTGCTGTTCGCATAGTATATATGTAAGCACAATTAACAGTTGCGTGTGTCCTTTATTTCCACCTCAAACTGTAAACATCTAACAGGTACCCATAACTTCCCTACCATGAAAACATAATGACATGGGGAAGCTGTAATGTGAAGGATTGTCTTTGTAAGCTACTAAATGACACACAAATGAAAAGTAAAGACAGTAAAGAAAGTGAATGTCCAAAAGAAAATATTATGGTGGTGTTTTACTATTCTGGATTGACAACTAACATTGACTGCATGATTAATGAAATCATTGTCATACTGTTTTTGTTGTGAAAACTGTTACAAAACAGTTGGTTGTGGAATCCAGCCAATGTTAGGCTATTTTACATCTAATAGGTATCACACGCACCCCCTTCTTCTTGAATATAACTTTCTTCTCTCTGTTTTAGCTTTCTCTGTTGCTGCCTTAATCAGCCCCCTGTCTGTATGGCTCATTTTGTTTCCTGTGCATCATCTTCTCCCTTCTCTGCCTCCATCTTCTTTCCCACATCTTCCCCTCCGACAGCTGCTACCTTGGAGACGTCAGCAAGGCTTCTCTCGCTGCTAGAGGCTCTGGGCTCCTTGCTAAACATGAAGCACTTTTCTTTTCTCTCACTGGCATTCCAGCTCTGTGACCTTTGAGACGGCAAACACATTTCATCAGCTACAGTCAGATACTCAGTAGTGTCTGAGAGGTTTCTCTTAGCCTTCATCTTTGTTTCATCTGCTCTGCACTCTGTGCCTGGAGGGATTCCCTTACTTTCCACAGGAATTTTATCGACCCGATTCTCCTCCCTTTTGATTTCTGCAGGTGCAGCATTGCTTTGAAACTGCATGGCAAGACCTCTCACTGTTGATACCTTGGGCATTTGACCAAAAGTGCTGGGGTGCACCTGATACTCCAAGTTTTCTGGCCACTGGTTTGGTGATTTAGTTACTTGCTCCACCAGTGACCTGTAGTCTGCAGGTTGCAGTGTATTGTCACCTGCCTCAGCTGGGTTGTAGATGATGCTACTCATAGCCCTCTTCTTTGTGATAGGAGAAGCTTGACTTTGTGTTTCAATAGGAACATATCTCAAAGATTCAGTCCTCTTTGGCGAAGAGGATGTTCCTAGCAGCAATTGAGCTTTCTTTGAAGGTTCCACTACTCCCTGTGGTTCATCAGGAGGGCCGACAATGATGGTGCTCATAGCTCTTCTCTTTGTTAGAGTACACGTTAGTTCATCTTCGACTGGATAGTATCTTAAGGATTTAGTCCTTTTTGGAGGGGAAGAAGGCTTTAGTCTATCCTTGTCTGTTAGTCTGTCCAGCAGCAAGGTGCTGCCTTGTTTTATATTGGTTATGGTCTCTTGACTCGATGCTACCGAAACAGGTTTTTGTTCACATGGAGATATAAGAATGTCCACACAGGAGCTTGGACGTGATCTATCCAAACCAGCAACCTCTAAGGTCTGACCACCATCTTTAGCGGCTTGTCGCAGACTCTTCTGTCTCTCTACACCAGTTTTTGTTGTGTCCTCTGTGTCCTTTTGCTTTGATGCAAACTCCTCCATGTCCATGTGGAAGCGGTAAAGACTGTAACCATCAGCACTGTTAATACTGCCCTGGCGAAGGAGGGAAGAAGGGTCACACACGGAGGAGTTACGTGAATAGGTTCTGGTTAGTTCCAGTCTGTCTACTCCTGCTAGCTTCTCCAGGGCAACTGCCATACGTCCATGGATCTCTTCTAGTTGGGCCAGGCGCAGATCCACTGTCTGCAGGGAGGCCTTCATAGTGTTCTCCCTCTCATTTACCTCCTCCAGACGCATGGACATATTCTCAACTCTGCCAAAAACAGAAGAACAGAAAATTCATCAATGTAATTATGACTTCTAATTAACATGTGCTGAGATGTCAGAACTACAGTTGAAAAGGGGGTTCACCTTTCTGAGGTAACTTTGATACGTTCATCACTGGAGGACTGTTGCTCATCCTCTTTCTCACGGAAATATTCTTCCACACACTGTTCTTCAAACTCGTACAGATTTTTTAGCTCCTCTGGATTCAGCCTAAGCTCTGTTAGGACAAAATCACATCAACAAGTTTGTTTGTTTCTTCAGCTATAAATCAGGACCAAAACATTTACGGGAATAAGATTAAATAAGATTAAATTCAATCACTTCAGGTCCTTATTTTAAAAGTTTCAACGTGTATCACATCTGTCAATTAGCCAGTGAAGGAGGTCGTTAATTAATAATCACCCATTCAGCAAAATTGTAAAGTTTGTATAATGAGAGGAAACTAACTAAGGCCTCGGTCCTTCTCGTCTAGCTCTCCTTCTTGTCTCCTCCTCGCACAACGTCGAAACAGCCTGTTGAAGAGGATGTAGAGGTGGCTGAAGATGATGAGAGGTGGAGGCAAGATGGGACGGTCGTGAAAAGTCATGATCAACTGGTATCTCTGGAACTTCCACACTTGGTTGGAAATGGACTTAACTTCAAAGAACGTGTTGCTGCAGAAGAAACAAGATCAGTGAGAACAAACTGTAACAGAACAGTAGATGTTTCTTGCAAAATAACAGAGTGGCAGACATCGGAACATATATTTACTTGAACACTGCAATGAGCAAATTGACCAGAAGAATGTTTGCCACGAGAAGGTAGCAGGCCATAATAGCAGGTGTGAGCCAGGCGCCAGGGATGCATGGAGGCAGTTTCTTCCCATCTTCATCATATAAGTGTTCACCACATGGAGCTGAGAGAAGAAGGATATTAAAGCTATTGAATTTATCCTGAGAAGTACACATAATTGATTTGAATTGCATTCTTTATTTGATAAATACTCACGGTTGATTTCCATTGCATAGACTTTCAGAAATCCAAACAAAGTGCAGTCACACAGAAACATGGAGAAAGCGTTAAAATCAATACGCTTAGGATTTTTATATCATACTTCTGTCAAGGTCAAGCTGATGTCCATGAAAGACTGGACTAATAACCCATAATGGGTAAAACATTTCATAACCCGGCGGTTGGGTAGATGAAATAACCCAGCTGTTGTTAGTGTGTAATGTTGTCAGAATGCTCCTCCAACTTTTCAGTGATCAAACAACAAAAATGATTGTGTTGCTTTATATATCTTCCCTTTTTCACTTTCAAAGCAAATGTATTTGTGCTTTCTTCCGAAAACTATAAATAAGCTTGTAAATTTTGGCTTTCTCAATAGCTGCTTCTTGCCTTCACCCTGACAGAAGAAACACTGACAGAAAAATACTTGAAGGCAGATGATCATGATTAAGAATGACGAGATAATGATAGCTATGCTACTTTTCCTCAAACTATGTATTACCATACATTGATGATTACATTGATTAAAAGAGCCTATTATAAATGGACCAGCAGAGGGAGACAAAGTACTGAGGGATTTCAGCGTATAATGTGTTATTACTAAACATCAGTGCATTTAAAGCAGAAAAATTAATGTAACACTGATCATCTGCCCAGAATCAGGAAACAGAATCTTACTATGAATTCTAGTCTTACGGTCTATCGAGTCCGCAAAAACCTCTCCATAGATCATCCAGTAGGGCATGTAGAAAATGTTTCTGGCCAAGCGCCAGGTTGGCTCCTCATCTGGGTGAAGGATGGCTTGCCGGGCCACCCCAAAGCTCATAAGCACCACCAGCATTATCACCACAAAGTACATCATGTCAATCATCTGGAAAAAAAAGAATAAAAATCTATTTGAACTCAGTGTGAACCTCTCCAATATCAGTTTAGATGTCTTGTTACTGCCTATGATCTGTTTAACTCAAAGTGAAGTACTTGTGGTCATTACCATCTTCCCTATCATCATCACATAGGGTCCCAGGTATTTGTTGACTCCAAAGATGTCCAGTACCCGGATGTACCAGAAGATGATGTCTATACAGTAGATGACTCTGCCGTAGCCCATGTAAGGCTCATGCTGCAGTCGTAACATGAGGCCAAGAAGAAAAGTGGAAATGGCAGCCAGGTCTGTGATGTTCCAGTACTCTTCCATCCACACACTTATCTTCTGTTTGAGCTTGCCTGGCTCTGACATCAGAATCTGTACACCAAGATTTGAAGGTCATGCAGAGTCCATACATAATATGCAAAGTGACTACTGTCTGATCCAATTGATTAAATTTGTTACCTGTCGAACTTTTTCAGTGCCAAGTGTGAGGATGTATGCAATGACAGTCCACTCTTGAATTGATGGCCATCGCTCCATTTTCACCAGGATAATGTAATTGTACAGCATTAAATAGCCCAGATATGAAATCTGTGGAAAAAGAGAGCCATAGAGTCATTTTATTGTAAATTATAACTGTTTTTTTTTTTTTTTAATTCTCGCGATAATTCTTTCAAATCTTTCCTAAGAAAGGAACTTACAGTGTTAAACCAGAATTTGGTGAAGGGTGCGTCATAAAACTCAAAGAACCTCTTGCCAATGGGGATTTTGCGGACTTTTGTGCTACCCTCCTCTTCATCTCCCTTTCGGGAAGTTGTGTCAGCATTAGGGTCCTATAAAGAAACAGTAACCTCTTGGATTTTTTTCTTTCATTCTTGACAAAAAGAGCTGAATTACAGTATGTGAAAACAATTTAATCTTACAAAGTCAGCATGAACCAATACCTTTCCCGATTTTGCGTCATCATCTTTGTCTTTTCCCTCCTCTTTGCTTCCAGGTGCATGATCATCTCCAAGACGGAAATCCAACAGTAGAATCAGTGGAGGGAACATGATTCCCAGAATAACCTAGGTGAGAAAATTATCGGTCACATTTATTTTATTTATCTACAGTGAATTGTTGGTAATTCACTTAAAAAACGTAAGTATTACAACCACTGATGTCTTTGTCTTCTCCTTAAAACCTCAAGGAAAGCATTTTAATCATACCAACCTTGAGGCTAGGATTCTTGCCAATCCTTAAGCCACCCATCCACATATCAGTGAGCAACATCTGGCTACAGGTATGGGCAATGAAGTCACGTTGCTTTGCAGCCACAGCCAGCTTCAGACAGGTGGAGTTGCTCCAGTTAACCAGCTCATATGTTAAGAGTTTCATGGCTACCTGTTCATCATGCTTGTAGGACTGGTCCAACAGCTCATAAGCTAACTGGCCAAATTCTCTGTGAAAGAGATGGAAGTATAACAATCATTTCTATACAGAACTTCTCAAAAGAGTTTGAAGTTATGGATAAGCTAATGAGATGTACTGACTTGGAATTGTTCTCCAGATCTTGGGAAATGTCATCCACCAATTCACTCTCAGAGCACTCATGGGCCATGGCTTTGTACAATTTACAAGCCACTAGAGCCTTCGCCATGGCTTCTTCTCCACGCTGCCAGAGGAAGAGCGCCATCCTCTGGCGCTTCATCAGCACCCCCCACAGCATCAGCTCATGGAAGGGGTACTTGAATCTACAGACCTCAGGGTCATCCACATCAATTTCTACCTCCTCTTCTCTCTTCTTCTTTGGCTTTTTCTTGCCTTTTGTCCGAGGTTCATCATCCTTACAAGAAAAAAAAGATGATGTTATTCTCCTGTCTAAGTCACATTGTTTCAACTAACGGACAGTGCTTTGTTAAAAAGGAGACCCTACCTCCATCCCTAGAAGCTTTAGAGCTTTTGGCTGCAAAAGGAGAAA
Organism: Selene dorsalis; assembly: GCA_900303245.1. NCBI lineage: Eukaryota > Metazoa > Chordata > Actinopteri > Carangiformes > Carangidae > Selene > Selene dorsalis. The sequence continues at coordinate 11,812 of OMNW01034938.1, read as the reverse complement.
AAAGACAATTAATGTAAAATGTGACAAAATTCAATGAGCAAGTCATTATCATTTATGTTCTAACAAACATGCATACCCTTTTTAGTCCATACAAATTATTGTAGAGGTTGCGGAAAGCCTTCCTTGTGTAATTGCTCCTGTACGCTCCACCCATGAGGTACTCCAGCACCAGACCAATATCAATCAAAGTGATCTGATAGTCTGGAGGAAGGTTACCCTGTATATCACAAAGAAGGTGTTTCAAGATGATATAGAACTTGCATAGTCTGAAATCTTTGACAGTTTGTATCAACATACTGTAGGAAAACTCATTTCACCTTTTTGACATCCCTAACAACAGCATGCAGTGTATTAGCTGGGCCAAGTTTCTGAGAGAAGAACAGAAAGGACAGGAGAAGGAAGGATAGAAATGAGAATCAACTTTTTGTCACATTTGTCACCGTGTTTTGTGGCATTCAGTCTCTTTTGCTTTTTCTTTTTTAATTTGCAGTGACTCAGGCCCCACCGTGTTGTATAACTCCTCCAGTCTGGGAATGGTGAGGAAGTGGTGAATATTGACCCCGTTCTCAAGAAGAAGTTTGACAAAGTCCACTCTGTCCAGCACCAAAGCATCCATCATAGCCTGCTCCAAAGAGTTCACCTAAAAAAAGGTGAGACAGATTAGTTGCTGTTTAGACCATAAAGCCTTCATTCTTCTTCTTTTTTTTTTAAATTTACAATTTTACATCTTAAGTGTTTTTTGTTTTTTTTTCATAAACCCTCCTCTTACCCAACGAATCAGTTCTAGCTTCCTGGGGTCTGTTTCCTCTGGAGGTTCTGGCTTTGCCTTTCCTTTCCCCTTCCCCTTCTTTCCCCGGGTCTTGTTGCGTGGAGCGGTGGCAGGACTTCTCTGCTTCTCCTGTGCTGGTGCTGCAGTGGTTGTAGTGTTGGCAATGGCACCAGCAGGCTGATAGAAATTCAAGGGGAGGAAAGCTATTGCTTCTCTTTAATTAAATATCAACATATCAGTCTCCTCTTTCTGCTATTACTTGGCCACATTAAATCATTGAAATTTCGATATGTGAATCACAGATCAGTTTGAACAAGCTCTTTCTGTCCTTATGACATTGGTTAGCAATTCTGTCCTAGTACACTAATAGATTGAGATGCAGTGCAGATCATGTTGAACGATTAACTGACACTATTTAGATGTGAGCACCACTCACTGGTAAATTGTGTCCGTAAACAAAGATGTGATTGCGAGCAATATCCACTCTGTTCCAGGCCAGAGCCAAACTGAGCTGATCTGCTGCTGAAGCATTTGTACCTGATGCAAAAGAAGAGGGAAGAGGAGGTATGTAGTTTGTTGCGAAAAAGATATTGCTGTCATGTTGTAGATCAGATACTCTTGATATATTCAGTACCTTTTAACAAGGCAGTGAGAATGGCCATTTCGATATCTTGTTGTCCCTCTGAACCCATTCGGAAAACTGTGATCTACACGTGAAAGGAAAAAAAAGAATGAGGTACGGAGTGATATATTGGTGGAACCTGATAGTAAGAAATAATAAGAATGAATAGATGAATACATAAACAAATGAATTTGTGCCAAGTGCATTGCCACTCTCGCTGTAGCTATGCACATGTGGTGTCAACTGGTGAGAGATTTCTTTCAGTAGGACCTCTCGCTGTAGCTCTCTGTGGCTGACCCTTCAAGGACAATTTACTTGTCAGACAGGGTGATAGTACTTGCCTTGTTATAGACTCCACTACATCGAATGAAATTACGCTGACGGGCCTGTCACATGCGCAGCCATGGTAAATGGGATTAGGTTGGCATGAATGTGTGGCAGCGTGCCAGAGATTTCAGAGCTGGTCTCGAGATGCGTTGATAATGAGCTTCCTGCATCAGTGTGAAGGCTGAAAACTTGTGTCATTCTTTCAGACACTTGTTGGGTTGCTGTGTGTGAGACTTTTATAATACTGAACTAATTCAGTAGAATCTTGTATGCTGGTGTTACATCATTGCAAAATTCGGCTCTCTAAATCAGTGTTTTTATTCATCTAACCCAGCTGTTCACATGAAATGCACTTAGGATGAAAGGATTATGTGGAGACGAGACAGTGACACCGATTCACCTGTAGGTTAGTCATGGCACTTTAGATTAAGAGCAGGCAATAGTGTGGCCTTTTAGTTGTGTATAAAGTTCTGTCACATTGTCCGGCTCGCGTATCAGTGAGAACTAAATGGTACTGAAAAAAGCCAACAGCAGTATGATCTTTGAAAAAGCAGTTTAAGTTGCTTATCTGAGTGTGTTGGGGCATTAGGCCATCTAATACATGGGGGATAGACGGTGCAGAGTCGCCAGTGAAGTGATAGCACTCTGACCACTGAGAAAAAAAGCCCGGGGAGTGGAGAGAGAGAGAGAGAGGAACCTGACTGGGGATTAGTGGGATGGATCCTCTCTTCCATCTGTGTGCTGCATGTTTACTGTGAATGGATGAAGTAAGAGCCTCTGCTAAGCAGGTGGTAGTGGTGCTCTGATCTTTCCCACCCAAATGTATAGAGTCTGGAGATTATATGTGCCGGGTATTACAAACTACTAATCACATCACTTACGCCTACGGAAATCTGCTGAAGATGCACAAATGCCAACGCTGTTTATGTCCGGAGGTCCTCAGCAACCACTCTCAAACACTCTGAGATTAATCTTTGAGGACCCTTACCAGGGTGTGTGCTTCATCATAGAGTGCTTAACTGCATTGTTTACATTAAAGTTAAGAGTTTTAACACCCAACCCAGCTGTGCACTTATACATGAGCATTTATGGTCCACAGTGGAGCTGCGAATGCCCTGGATTATGTGACATGACCATAACAACAAGGAGAAATGACAGGCAGGTTGATGAGATTATGTTTATTCAATATGTTAATGGAAATACACAGATGAGTGGAATGGATGAATGACGATGGAGACCAGATGTTTCACAGCCCAAAAATGATTTATTGATCGGCACAAACATGTAGACAACTGTGAAATACAAGGTACCTAAAGATGTTAACATCACTTTTATGATGATTTTTATTTAGTTTATTATACTCACCAGTTCTCTTTTCTTCATGCACTCCATTACCATGAGCAGGATCTGCTGCGACTGGCTTTTGGTGTAATTGAAAGTCTTCTGAATAGTCACCAGCAATTGGTCTCTGACGTCATCATTAACCAGACTGCAAGTGGAAATTTATGGATGACATTTTGACTTTTTTACTTGAAGATTTAAAGAATGATAGAGAAGCATAAATCACCATCTCACCCTCCGTCCTCTGAGAACTTGTGTGCGAAGGAAATGATGTCAGAAGCTCGACCGCTGCCATCACATACCACCACAGGGATGGGAGGTTCATCTCTCAGACTCTCTAGAGCGATGGAGATGACGTTCGGACCTCCCTCCACTATCAGACACACCAGGGGAACCCCTTGACCCAAACCTGGGAAATGGCAAAAATTGTCCTTGAAACCCATCTCTCCGTTAATCGCTAAAGTGTCACTTTATGATCACAGAACTTTGAGAATGAAATGTCGGAGCAGAAGACGTCGATGTGATTTGTCAGCAGGCAGGAGGAGGGAGGTAGAGAAGTCAGTGGTGACAGCTGAGCATCCCTTTGCTGTCCCTGCCTTATCCGAGCTCCAGGCATAGGATGACAAAGGGAAGCCCACAGGTCACAGAGGAACTCTCCATCCACAAGTTCAACAAGACTCAGTGGCTCACACTCGCACACCATGGAGGATGGAGGATGATATATGACATCTGTGGGTGCACTGCGTGACTTACGAGTGTTAATTTTCTGCAGGGAGATGTGCTTCTCCAGCAGTCGACGCAGTTTGACCTCAGAGCCGTACTTCCCGCATGTGCCATTGTCAGTCAGGATGAAGTGGGAGTGGCTGTTGTTGAGAACAGCCAGCTTGCTCAGTGGGTTTGCCATTGTCTGATAGGGTCTGGTGACCTGAAAAAAGAGGAAGAGGTTTGAAATGTTTCAAGAGGAAAACGTCTTATTCCAGGAGACTACATGCAGGTGCAAATGTTCTCACATCTTTTCCGATGAGGTCCTCTTTGTTTTCCAGGATGCCCCATGGAGCAATTCCTATTGCACACACCTTCCCTCGTGACTTGGAAGAATGGTCCTTCAAGGCATCTCCAACATGACGGATCACCCCTAAGTTGTAATAAGCAAAATATAACCTTATGGACAACGACTCTTTCAACTGCTTAATGGGGCGGCATCATGGGGCACACTCTATTCACTGCACGCAAAATCCACACAGATTGTCATTTGCAATTAATTTTTCAAACAAAAGCTCTAATTATAGTGCTTAAACCTGTGACAATAGGTTGGTCAAATCTCCCCCAGGAAATTGCAAAATACGTATTATGTAATAACATTTTAGAACAAAACTAATCTTCTAATGTCACAAATAGTTTTTTGTTAAGGGAAGATTAAAAGCATAATTCTGAACTGTCAGCCTCCTACCCGTGTTGACTCCACCCGTGAAGATCCAGGCTCCAGTGGTCACAGCAGCTTTGATCAGGCCTTTGCCAAACACTTGTTTGAGTTTGGGCTGGAGGTCGAAGTTCTGGAGACCTCCATGAACAGAGATGAGCAATGTGGGCAACTCCAGCTGCCAGTCTTTCACCATCAAATGCAGCAGATTGTCAGGCTTGGTGTCATAGGAAACCCGGATGTACTAGTAAAGACAAGAATGGAACAGTAGAGTATTATGAATTACTTCTAATCAAACTACATTGTCACTTTGTTTGTATGCAGTAGTCACCTCTTAGACATAGACACCATTTTTTTTAAGCAGTTGAGACTCACCATGGCCTTGTTGATGAATCCTCCACCCTGGAACTCGATAATGCCATAGGCATCTGTTGGATAGGTTCTGGTGTATTTGATCACAGTCCATTTATCCTTTGGGGTGTCGATCTGCACCAGCTGATGTGTTTCCTCCAGTGAGTTGGCACCAGGGGGGATGGCCACGTGCTGCGTTGTCAGCTGACCACAGGCACATCTACACAGATCACAGAACAAGAATTGCTCAGTAAACACATCAGCACTGGTCTTTGATTTTGAAACTTTAAAACTGGGTTGGTTAGTCATAGAAATTCCTGAGCAGTACACTATATCATTATATTATACTCTATACACTGTGCCATATAGTCAAGGATATCATATGAGCTATGACTAGAAGTGAATGAGCCATGTCAAAGACTGTTGTTTTGTTTGCACATGAAAGCTGTGTCTTTTCCTGGACACATACATCTTGCAGGCTCTTCCATGACTGTGCCCATTTCTGGGAAATATGTGCCTCAACGAACAAAGGGTTGCACCGCCTGGCTGCTCTCAGCCTGTTCTCAGAGCCCAGGACAGCAACTATGTCTATCCACACACTCTGAGCATTTTTAATCTGTCTGATAACCTCCAGTCATAAGTGTCACAATTTTATTAATGAATGTAGTAATAGGGAGAAATCATTTCTGATCTATATAAAATATTTCTCATAATGAATGTAGCGCATTTTTAAATTCTTACTTCATTTAACACTGTCACGAGTTACACATTTTGTTAACACAGGCTCAGATGTTTTCTAAAATAAGAATCTTGTTTAGGATTCACATTCTGGCCATTGTTTATTCAAAAATTCTAATGAAAATTATTTTTCACAAATTCACAGGAAGGATAAAGGAGCAAAACTTGGTGAAACTTGACAAAAAAAAAGTCGCTTTGATAAGGTCTGGAGTCTGTTGCCTCTCATTATAATAACAGTGACTTAGCTGCAGCCTAAGGCCACACCTTAACCACAAGTAATGACCATGAAAAAGTCTTTTTAAGACACTAATTACCTGGTCGGGTCCTTGCTTGGAAATATGTGAATACATTCTCTTTTAAGAAAGGTCCTCTCAATCCAGGCTCTCTGTGCCTGTAAAGGGAAAAGTGAAGAAATGAAAAAAGTTAGTTGACATAAAATGCTGTCATACCACAGTCACAGGGAGGTCAGCCTTTGTGATGTCCGAATTTCACTCCCTTAGTGATAATCCTGGTTAAAGATGAGGATCTTTTGCGTCCAACAAAGAAAGCATAAATGACAGAAACTAGTATCAACAGGCAAAGACCCACTAATATCACACAGTAAGGTCAAGCAAGTCCTTGTTGATTATTACTGCAGTATGATGATGACTAACAACTGTGGCATTAGACACCTTTTATTTTTTGATTAAGTTTGATAAGCAGCCAGTAAAAAAGCATCACACTGTTGCCAGTGATGAGCAAAAATAACCTGAGTTCAAAGCAAAGTTTCTCTGAGGGCCATTGTTGACAGTGGAGGCCCAATTAAAACTGAGGCACTGGGAGCAAATATTTCCAGGGAAACACTAAAATAGCATGAAAAAAAAAAGTTGGAAACATATTTAAAAATCATTGTTCTAACTTTATCCAAGGCTAAAGTCATATAAATGAAAGATAGATAAATTCTCATTTAAGTATTGTAGCTAGTGCCCCTAACACAGTACAGTTACTGTTCTCTTTCACTCTCTCTCTCTCTCTCTCTTTCTCTCTCTCTCTCTCTCTCTCTGTCTCTCTCTCTCTGCAGGAGGATGGCTGTGACACCACAAACTGTCCCGTATTCTGTTATGTTCAGCGTAAAAAAACTAAAAAAAACAACCAAAAAACAAATGAGACATTTTCTGTATTTGTAGCGTACAAGCTACATCTTCAAAAATATTTTCATCACATTAGTAGGAATTTTAGTTTGTGTGGTACCTTCATGGTACCAGCTAGTATTCATGTGATTATAGGATTCCAGGTTCCTAGGATTCCTAGGATTTTAGGTTTGTAGAGTCTGTCAACAACAGGGATCCATATTAATGGACTGTGAATATATGGACTCAGAATATTGCATCTTTATTATTTTATATCTCATAAGATTTAACCATAACTATGACAAAATTATTCTTTATTTTCTTTTGTTGATCTCAACAGTCCTGCAAGGACACACCTTTCATTCTTTGCATCATACATAGCTGAAGCACTTCATTATTTGCCTCTATATTGTTTGTCAGTAAAATAAATTCATATTCTAACCAAAGTAATGTAAGATCCTTTTTCATTTGACTGGATGATAAATTAGTTAAGCAGCTTTTGTTACTAAGTGATGTTTTACAAATTCAGAAAATATAGCTAAAAAAAATTAAAATGGAAGTTTAGTTTTTAATTTAGTGTCAATACTGTCTTTACCTATTTAAAATGTTAAACTACTTGCAGACAGTTTCAGTCTGTGTATGTAAATTACCAATATTACCATCTGTGGGTTTTTGCAAAAATTAGTATCACTCATTTTGAGAAAGTTCAAGGAATAGTGTGGTTGTTGCTGCCTTGTCTCAGCAATTTTCCACCTCAGTCTTATCATGCATCATTAAACACAAAGCCCACAGAGTGCTGCCCTGCTCACATTTGTCGATAATTCGTACCACATCTCCAACAATTCAAAACATATAAAACTGTCAAAAAAAGTGATTAAATAAAGTTGCAGTTACAAAATGTAGATACACTTACACATGGTCTTCAGTCCGAGCTGTGGAGTCCTGTCTTTAAGGCTGCTGGAGATTAAGCCAGGAGAGTAGAGTTTAAGTCTACACTCTGTGGCTCCTCTACCAGAGCTTTCTCCTGGTGCTGCACTCCCGGTCAAGTGCTCTCAATGAATCCCACAGGGACATGAAACTTCTTCACTTTATGAGGGCCAGTTAATATGATGAGCATGTGAGCAGGGTCTTTGTTCGCCCAAGTCTCATGACTCCAGTTCAAGGTAATCCTTTTGGGAGTCCCATGACCCCCTTCTCCATGCCCACAGGGTATTTTCATCCTTCGCTTGAACAAGGCACAATAAATCTACTTTGATAACCGGCCCCTAATCTCCCAATTTGTTCAAACTCCTTTCTTTGTGTTCACTTCATAGTGTGGAAGATCTTAGCTTGTGTGAGAAGACGGAGTAGAATGGCCAAGCTAAAAAGGACTGCAGTCTCGTTCATAGGCTCCGCAACTTTTCATCTGAAATTTTTCACCCCCTCCAACTACTTTGATTTCAACCCAATTTGCATAATTGAGAGAATTGGATGCAGGCATTCTTTTGGATGGCGCCTTGTTAAGACATGACTGGTCTCCAGTTGGGGGCAAGGTCAGTCAATGCTAATTGCAGTTAATCTCTATTTCCACCCACCTTGTTTTTGTGGAGGGAAAGAAAACTCAACAGACCAGCTATTCAATATTCTCTTAATCTTGCTTTTTAATTTTGGCAGTGTTAAGTGGATTTGCATTTAAAATCTGGTATAATAAATAACCTCTGGGCAGGATGAACAGGGATGGTACCATTTGGTATCTAACTTTTTAGTGTGTAGACTAAAATTCAAAAAATGAATTTAGACTTCTGTTTGGGTGGGAATAAACTCAGTCTGACTCAGACTCAGTTTAAAATGAATTGTGTTTATTATTCATTGTGGCCTTAATGTAGTAATTCAGGGATTATTTAAACTTGTTATGGGCTTTAAGGTGTATGCTTTAATAAGTGGAGGGTGGCAGTAGGTGTGGTAGAAGCTGAGACGGAGTTAAAAAGCACAAAGTCGTAGACGTTCATTTAAAACCTCCCTCATGTGAAAGGGTTTGATAATCTCTCCTTTTATGGTTGAAGTGAGCAGTTTGAGTCTGAGTGTAACTCAGTGAAAAGACAAGGGTTGATGACTCAGAAAGACAGAGAGAGAGAGAGAGAGAAACCTAACATCCCCCCAACTTCCCCCTTTTGGTTCTACTCTGCTAAAAAAAAAAAGAAAAGAAAAGAAAAAAATGCACATGGGCCGCTGTTAATTATAGCTGAAGAAAACAAAGCGCTTTTCCAGAAGGGTTTGGCCAGTATGACGCAGTTATTTCAGCTTACTTAAACTCATTAACCACAGCAATTAAAACCAAAATCCAGTCAGCAACCAGCTGCCTCGTTAAGAGCTGCCTCTGAGCACTTAACAACAAAAACCTCAAAGAATTAGATACTGCGGGATCAGATTGTGTCACACCAAGCAAATTAACCAGACTTAAGACAAGCCTCAGAACAATAAACAACATTCATTCCAACACGTAGAATTATCTGAGGAACCGTTCAGAACAAAAGACAACTGTGTGAGATGAAAATTATGAGTGCAGGACGGCTGAGGAGGACACTAATTAGCTCAGCTGATGCAATAATGTTTTTACTTAAATTTTGGCCTCACGCTATACCACGGCGCATCGTTCTGGTTAAATATGCGTGTCGCTCTGTCCTAAATTCAATCCGCAAATAAGAACTTCAAGTCGTTTCACAATGTTGCAGATACCATGTTTTTAGTAGGCCAGACACCTACAGCCCACATACACTGTGAGCCATACATTCATGCCCTTGTGCACTGGAATCACATGGTCCTGGTCTCCTGACCCACAGCTTAGTGAGGAGTTAAATCACAGCAAATTTGTTCCGGTTCAGCAGCGATTACATGGACTATTCAGCCCCCAACACTCATAAGAAAAATGTATAAAGATGGCTGTATCCCTGTACGCTGACATCTGCCCTGATCCACACTGCATTTTGTAAGTGTTTACTGTCGCCGGCTTTGCAAAGCTGAGTAAAAAGAACATATGTATACCGTTCAAATTCTGAATACCGGATTTAATATAATGGAAGCCTCGCCAGCACAAGTGAAATGGATCAGAAAAGATTTGGGGGTCCTCTGTGGAATGTGATGTCACCAGGGTTGAAGATAAAACCAAATAATTATTGGCCTCAGTGTTGAAAGGCAACGTGGTTGGAGTTTGATGCAATGTGACATGAAGGAAACCCATGTTGCACTCCTTTATTGTCTCAAAAAATATCACAGACTCATGGTCAATCCCACGTGGACCAAATAACAATCTGCCTTTTACGTATTTTCACTTGAGGGGAAAGATTTTTTTGGGCAAAGAGACGCAACCAGAGTTACAGGCACTGGATAGAGAAATTTGCATTAACTGTGAAGCTAACTGTTTTCAGTCAGCCCTGTTTGTAAATGCACTCATTGTCCTCCTGGGTTTGAAAATCCAGTTAGCCATCACATGAGTCCAACATGTCACTGATTATCCCCGAGAGTTGAGGGAGTCATAAGACATGTTTTAAAGACGCCCTGTGTTTTCCTCAAAGAGAAAACTGAAAAAGACACCAAATGGAATTTTTTTAAAGTAAAAAGATAAGGTTTGACACCAGGTCACACATTAGTTGTAATGTGGTTTTGACATATTAATATTATATTTAAATGTAGGACTTATATTTCTTTTAAAAAAGGAAACACTCATTTAATAGATATGATCCTGAGCCTTTTTATGATTCTGAGCTTAATAATAATGAATCAACTTATTGCCAGTTAGTGGAAAAAAAGCCTTATTTTGACATGTAATTGTATAAGGTGCCAGAGTTTTTCTATTTAAACCTTTGAGAGAATTCCTTTTACTTCGACCACAGTCTTTATAATATCCATTTGGTTGGATTCATAAACTAATAAAAGTTTAAGTTGTCTTACTTGTTTGATTTCTATAGTTCACAAGCTTTACAAACTCACACATACCTTCACACATACAGAATAGTTCTGCTGTAGCCCTGCTGCTGGTCTTGTGCCCCAGACATTTATTATTAATCCTGACCTGAGTCTTAAAGCTTTTCCAGCATTCTTGGCTTCCACTGCCTCTGAGCCTCATGCTTACATCACACAGTCATATGATTTTACATTCATAGAATTTCTCTGTCACATTTCCACCGACTTTGGTATGTTAATGTTTTTATTAACTTTGTTAACTTTGATCATTTGGTTTTTAAGGCTCTGAGCACTCATGTCAGTGGTGAATAATGGAGCCCATCAGGCCACTGACGCTTTCAACCAGTTTCTCTCCTTACTTATTGAGGAGCGAGCTACACTTTCTTTGTAAAACAGGAAAAAGGTCAGTGGAGTAGCCGTAGAAAGGAGAACCATGAATTCTCCTAAGTTCACTTATGGTAACACACGTGGTAATAACACGAGAACATATTTAACTGAATGTGCTCTCTGTTAGAGAGCACAACAAGTAAAGCTGACTTTTACCCTAATTTCTAATCAAGTGTCACCCATCCAAACTATTCAAAAGCTAGTGCCTGTACTCTGTTTCTGATGAAAAATAAATCCTCCTTCATGTCATGACCCACTGTAAATAATGAAGTGTACAAATATCATTTAAATAAAGCAGATAAATCCGTGATTCACGACTGTCTTAACTACATGGCAAATATGTATGATCAGAAAAAAAGGGCGTTATCTCTCGGCCGTCTGGTCCATGCAGCCAATGAGTTTATTTTTAGCAACATTACCGATCTCATTAAAAGTGAAGTGCTGTTCAGCTGAGAGCCATGACATTTCTGATTGCTTCGCAGAGGAAAACCTCATATAAAAAAGGCTGTGGATTATACAAAGAATATTAATCTCACTAAATAATGCCTGCTCTGATGTATAGAAACCCACTATACTAAATTCTGCTAAGGATGTCAGCGTCAGATGTACTGTTGATATATACATCAGATTTAATATGTATTCACAGAGATTTTCATGACAATTTTGGATATGCACTAAATGTAATCTATAAAGGAAGAATTTAAAATACTTTTTATTTTATATTTCAATTTCTTTCCATCTGTTCTCTTTTCTCTCTTTTCTGGCTGCTTCAAAATGATTTTATTTTTCACATTTACTTTTATTTATTT
>OMNW01034937.1:73031-91967 GCA_900303245.1 Selene dorsalis | reverse complement strand
GCATGTGTAGATTTGGCCAATTTTATTCGAGCTACGTGGATGTACAGGCCAAACTGCAATGCAGCACAGAAGTTAATCATTTATGCAGTTTGAAGCGTTTCACTCAAACATTTAAGATTTTAATGAGATGACAGATCTGGTCTCCAAAAAGTCACAACATTTTTTTTTATTGCTAAGTAGAAATAAAATACTGAAATGTTCATTAAATGGACCAGACTACACCTACTAGCCTGTAGATTCTACCTGCTCTTTATTGGGAGGTCTATTCCACGGAGTCACGGTCCAAAAAGTCAAAGGGAAACACAGATAGTCCTACCTTTCCATTTGGGCTTTCCTTCCCCGATGAATATCTGATCTCAACACCACTGCGTGTGTCGTCTCTCTCCCCGGGCGAGCTGGTCAGTGACCCCTCCCGGGCCTCGCTGGGCGTCTTGCCGATAGGGTCACCTGTGTCCAAAAGCCTCTCCCGGCTCCCGCTTCTCGGGGTGCGGCTGCCTTTCCTCCCCACCGCGTAGTTTTCGAAGTCTATGGTCTTGCTCTCAAACGCCCCCTCCACGGAGCTGAACATGCCGTAGGATTTTCGCTGGTTCGGCCCGGTGGTGATCGGCCCCGCCAGGTAGACGGGTAGCTCATCCTCCCGGTTCCACTGTCTTCTGCAGTCAGACATTGTGGCTTTCCCACGGGGACACGGAGACTTCCCCCAATCTGAAACGATGGAGACAGCAGCCTGGCTTGTTTTAACCGGGTCACAGTCCCGCCTCTCAGGCAAGCGCGCTCAGTCGATGATGTGAACTGTGAACAGAAGCTCTCTCCGGGCTACCTAAGAATCCCGCCTCTCAGCACACACACACACAGACACACACACACACACACACACACACACACACACACATGAAAAGCAGTGCAATGATGCAGTGCTCCAATTTTGATAGGAGGTGTGTCTGTGTGAACTACTTTTAATATGAAGCATTTGCTCTGCAAAAGCCTAGTTTGTGACAACGCGCACGCAAATAACAAGAGAGCAAGTCTGGGTCTGTGTCCCCCTCTTTGTCTTTGTCTCTCTACCATCCCTCTCTTTCCTCTTAATGTGGGGGCTGTGCGTGAGGTCACCGGATTAAAGCAGTCTGTGTCATCTTTTAACCCACATCTGCAGGGATAGACAGATTGGAAAGTGCTCTGTGTGCCTTCAGTGTTAGAAGATGGTGTCAAACAGAGTCTAGATTTACACAGTAGTTAAGGAGTTCATGCAATATAAGCAAATGGTGTTGTTGTTTTTTCTCATATCCCTTTAATCATCTCACAACCCCTCAGATTTATCAGGTTTCTTTAGTAGTTTCACCCCCAGAAGCTACAACAGTATTGCGGCTTACACACTGATGGATCAGTTTCAGGCATGATAAAAATGTCCACCTCAAAGCCGTCATACATGACAGCTTCTGCTGTCAAAGCCTGGTAAGATGAGTATTTAATGTGCAAATCACCACATGGCTACAGGAGTAGGGTGGATGTCATAGAGGTGTAGGCTGTGATAGTATGTAGGTTTACCTATGGATAGAAGATTCAACAGAGAACATCACAAGACATTTCAAATAAAAAATGTCTGTTAAATCACTACCTCTGAACGAGGTGACACAGCACCGTAGTGATTAGCACACTGATTTGAAGAATTGCATCCTGGGAAAAAAACAAATGCATTAAATGTGTCCTAATGCAAAGTGTAGCCTGCAGCAGCTGCTCTTTATACTGGCCTGAAACTAGTGACCTGTATGCCCATGGGATGTTTGCTGATGTGTGCTGACTGTGAGTGCTGAAGTCTTGTTCCAGGAAGCAACAGACTGTCCTTCTCACGACCGATGGGGATCCTGTGAGAGGGCGAAGAAGAGAGAGAGACTGAGAGCTGTCTGTCAGTGTTTGTGCAGGTGGACAGCTCCCTGAGGAACAACACATCAACCATGAGACATATGTGGCAACACATGCAGCCTGCTGGACTGAATCAAACCAACACTGTACAATAGCAAAAAGTTTTGTTTGTTTTGTTTAGCACAGTATTACATGCAGTCTTTGGGTACATCTGACACAAAACAATACACTTGTTTTCTACATTAACAACATAACAAGAAAATCAGAAAAGAAAATAATTCTGAGCCTATGTTTGTAAATTATGTCAACATTGTGAATAATTGTAATTTAAGCTCAGTATGACAAGTAAAAATGCATGAAAATCAGGTTTGGGCATTTAAACAAAATATTTACATTAGTAAGACATCTGAATGTATAGGTTATTGATTAACTTCACATGCACAGTCTTGATTTTCTCCAAACCTATTCAACACGTTTACAGAGGTTGATGCACTCCTGCAAACTTTAGAACAGGCATCTCAAACAGATTCCACAAAGCCATCAAACCCTTTTTAAAGGGTAGACTATGTCAGACTCTTGCATTTGATGAGCCCGTCTGGAAACAGAATGGTTGTCATATAGATATGAGGCTGTTTTTTTTTATCAATGTTTAGTTCAAATGCAGATGTCTTGCCCTGCTGCACAACAAAAGCAGCTTCATACTGGCATGTAATTTAAAATTCATAGTAACTAAACAGCCATTAAGCATTAACCCATCACATAAACTCAAAGCAACTTGATTATGTCCCAACAGTGAACAGCACTGTTGGGACATAATCAACCTGCAGTACTTTGTGAATTAAATAATCATACTTTGAAGTATCTGCATTTGATGCATTTGATTTATGCTACCACATTATCAGCATTTCACTAGACAGTCTTGTTGTCGTCTGCTGCCATATGGGACAAAGACTTACTCAATTAAGGCTGGGCCAACAGTATATAGCTTTTAACCTGCATGGGACCTCATAATCTGCTTAAATGCTGTGACCCTGCAGTTAAAATAACCACACATGCAGCTTCACTGAATGTCAGCCCCCCACTATTTTAAAGCATTTGTTGTTTTATGGGAGAACAGAGTTGAGAAAATATTTGAAAAGGTGACAGATTTTTTTTTAGTTCTTTTGGCCCTCACCATTTTACAAAGCAAGATGCACTTATAACCATTCAGATAAGTTAACAATTTGATGGGCATTCATAACCCCCTATTAGGGGAGAGTCTTGTTCAAGAGGGCGGGTCACAAAGTTGGGGTGTTTTTTATAGACCAGAGACGTGCAGAGTTTAACCACAGCCAGTGTCTGTCTCTGGTTTCATGCAACACTGTGGAGCAGAATGGACCCCAGCATGGAGAGCAGTCACAACATTTAAACTCAGAAGAGCATTTTGCTTTATATCCAAGAGAAATCTACTTGTAACCAGGTAAAGTTTTCTTTACCTTGTTTAACTAACTGTTGACTTGATCCATGTTTGGTGTTGAGAACGTACTTGGGAGAGAAGTTCAGAGTTCCTGTCTGTAACACCATGTGCAGGATAACACTGAGTAATTACACTAACGTAAAACTGTTTTAATGTTAGTCATCCATGTTTTCCTTTCCAATTCTACATAGCCTACATGGTTACTGGTATGTTGCTGCTTCCAATATATCTTTGTTTGGTATAATTACATATTGTTGCAATAGATATCCCATTAAATTTGATTCATTTTATCTAATTTCTTCTCTCGCAAAGTTGACACATTGAGTTGAACAATGTTTTGTTGTCATTAGTTTCACTTCTTTCAAAGGGAAGTACTTATATATTAGTTGTAAAACACCAAGAGGAAAGGTTCCTCCAAGTTCTCAGACAGGGAGGTCACAGAGTCCACTTACCTCTAGTATTTTACTGCAGTATATCTGTCATGAAATATTTACTGTCACTTTTTTCTCCTCCCAGGCTTTTAAAATGGAGAAGGATTTCCCATCAACACCCACACCTGTCAACACCCAGGGGTCAAGCCCTGTACTGCATGGTCCTTCCCCCAAACAGATTCCTCCCTCACCCATCTCCAGTGATCTCTCTGCTCCAGCGTCTCAGCTGACCGAGTCTCCATCCTCCACAGAACCTAGAAAATCCTCCCATTCCTCTCTAAAATCAGCTTACACCATGTCTAAACCAGACAGTCAGCCTTCTTCTCCAGACGAGTTGAAGCTCTCATCTGATGTTGAGGCTGTTTCAACAAAACTCTCCTCTCCTGCTGCAAACAAAACACCACTTTCCACTTGTCCTAAAAGCTCTACCCCTAAAATCTGCATACCTTCAGCCAGCATGGCCAGCACTTCAACGTATTCCCCTCCCTCTCCGTCCACTACTGCTCCCACCACGGCTCCTGCAACTCCTTCCAAAGCCCCCATGAAACGCACTTTTGTCTCCATGGCCAAGAAGGTGATAATGCAGGAAAGACTTAGAAAAGCGGAGGAAGAGGATGCAAAAGATGATGACGATGGTAAGAATGCCTCCATTGTGAGTTTGGGATTAAATCACACACTGTGAATTTTAATGACCTTAGGAACTGAAGTAGCAGACCACACACTCATTGCTGAGTCGAGGTGTTAAGCCTTGAACTAGATTTTGGAATGTGTTTCCATGAGTGGCACAGTTACCCTGCACTTTGATAAACATCTCTCTTAGCCACAGTTGAGAATACTTAACATTTACTTCACATTATTTTTTGTGTATGTGTGTGAATGCTGCATGGAGAGGCTGCATACTATACAAACACTAATACTAAAACTTTAAAATAAAGGTCTTATTATTATTTTTATTGATGATGCCTTAATTTGTGCATCCCTACTTGCTAGGTCACTAGTCTTCTCCAAATTACTGTGACTGGCAGGTTAAGAGTGGTGAACATGCAAACATGCTGAACACATTCCTTGCTGAACCTTATTTGTCTTTGGCTCTATGGAAAGCAATGTTAATGTGACAGTCAGTCAGTCTATCACTTTTGTCCACAAAGGAATATCTCAGCAACTGTCAGATGGATGAATGTTTGTAATGGAAGATGAATCTCACTGATGCCTCAGTGAAGTCCTGACATTTGCTACCTATAGCACCACCAGCAGGTTGACATCTCTAGCTAAATGTCTCAACAGCTATTGCATAGATAGTCGTTAAATCTAGTAAAGACATTTGGGATGCCCAGACAATCCAGACATGCATGTATTTATGTATGTTATTTCCTCAGGTGCCTTTTGGAGGTTCACATTTCTGGTTTTGAGGGAAATGTCTCAGTCTCAGTGAGCAGTCGACTTGATTGGCTTGAAATGAGGTGCGCTAAGTCATGCCCACCACAGGCTGGATTCTTAAAACTTTGGGGATCCTCTTGGTGACTAAACTTTGTCATCATCAGGCCAAAGGCTATAATTCCAACATTTTTGTTTAAAACTTGCAACAGAAATGAGAGTCCCATCAGTCTCAATTGTACTTTTTGTTTAGAACATGTACTGAAAGGATGAAGCAGCATGTTAGCATGGTGTTTGTCTGTTAATATAGGGGTGTCAGCATGCAGCTTGAAGCACTGCTAAGTAAAGTCTCACAGAGATTCCAGCATGCTTGAGGTTGCTACATGGATATATATTTGACAAAAATGACATACTGTTTTGCATTATTTACATTTTACAGTAACTGAATAGGGCTAAACAATTAATCTAAATATTATCACAATTTGGTCATACATGCCATATATTTCCAGGAGCTGAAATCTCTTGATGTAGGTGTAATAGTCCAAATATACCAACAAGTTTGTGGGCACATTCTAGCAAATGTCACATAATTATTATCTTTTATTTCAGAATTTTATTCCAGAAATCTTGGAAAAATTAGCATTTGCTCTAAAATTAAGACTTATCCCAATTGTAATATCTGACAAAATATTTGCAATATTTTATTTATTTATTTATTGCACATCATTTAGCCCTGTTGCTGAAATACACATGGCTGCATATCCTTTAAGTTGTACAGAAACTAATAATAACAATAATAGCACCTATTACTGCATTTCAGAGCTGCTAGTTGTGAAATCATACTTACACCAATAAGAGATTTTGCTGTGGATGAGAGACTGCGGCATTTTAAATAGGGTTACAGGCGAAGAAGCTGATCCCCTGTGCTTAAAGGACACAGGGGAGACAGTAACTGTTACGAAACTGGGCACGGTGTTGATGAAGCCATGGGGTCTTGTCACAAGATATCAGCATAGACAGACAGATACAGACACATTTAAAGTGAACACAGTCTCACACATAGAGTGGATGTACACCTTTGACTTCTTATTCTCATGTTGCAAGTTGTATGACAGGTGGCTTTGATTCGTTGCTGGCTGTGAACACAGCATGTGTAAAGACCAGCAATGAGGCATACTGCTCCTCTAATGAACATGCCATTACAAATTTGCCAGCAAGGACAATGTACAGTGATATATGATGATTTAAGGCATTTCCTCTCCTCTCCTCCAGATGAAGAACCAGAGGAGGATCTGACCATTGAGCAGATAGAGGAGAAGGCCAAAGCTGGTGATGCCAGAGCTCAGACCCAGGTGACTGAAAGCACATACATAAAGAATGACACTTGGCATTGTTTTCTGTACATGACTCAGCCTGGTTGAGAGCAAGTGTCTATTTTTGACCTCTGAGACAACACTTTGAATATGATACACAAGATCCTGTCACACATACAAATCATTAAGAAGACTATTACAGCGTATTGCAGCATGCTCTGAACTTGTGCAAATAGTAATGAAATATTCACATTCGCTTTGCTCCCTTATTCTCTGCCAACCAATACAAATGTGCTGGCATAAGAGAAGGGGTGGAGCTGGGGGTAGGGGTTGGAAGATGAGACCAGACTTTACATTTAAGGCCCGCCAGCTCTGAAAGGGTAAATTCCCAAGTGACCAGCTATGGCTTGTCCTCATGCTGCAGGAGGTGTGTGTAAGGGAACGTGTCCAAACACGTGACCAAATCATTTCAGTAATTTGATATACTGTAGGCACTGAGGAATGGTTCACACACATTGATGTCTCATGTAGACCTGATGATTATTGTGTGTTACATAGACACAGGCACGAGCGCACTTATTCAGAGCTGCTTCAGGTTCAAACGTATTACCATTCAAACAGACACATTTGATGGTAACTGGGAGAGAAGGAAGTTATGAGATGACAGTTAAGATTAGAAAGCAGTCATTTGATATGCCATTGGGGCCTCTGCTACCCCTGGAAAACACAAGAACAGAGGCACTGTGGCTGAGAATTATGGGTTCTTTAGTCATCTGTCTTCAGTGGAATCCTTGAATATCATGGTAAACTGTTTTGACTCAAGCTATTTCCCACCAAACGTGCGTTCTGTGCATTTCCCAGAGTAATTTGGTAAAGTAAACATCTTCAGTTCTCACTAGTAATAATGAACCACATCGTCTTATTCCTTGATTTGTCCACTTTGATATAGGCAATATATAGGCAATGCTTAATAATTCATATCAACTATAGCATGACTTAAGTTGCAACAAATTGTGTGATAGATTGTACTGTAATGACACCAAATATCTTACATACTTAAATCACTGACTGTGATTTCAGTAATGATGTGAAACTCTATTATCATAATATTTTGTAGTATTTCACAAGCTAGGCTATTCCAATACACTTCAGGGCCCTTTGCGTGTCTGAGCCACACTACAAGGTGGACTTAATGTCACAGTGTGCTGACAGGTTGAAGAATGAATAGTTAGTCTAAAGCCATTAATACTGGATGAATCTACTTGTACCCCTCCTCCGTGTTTCAGTTGGGTCAGCACTACTTAATTCTTGCTGAGGAGAAAGACGCAGAGACCAACAACCTCCTGGCTGTTAATTGGCTGATTCAAGCAGCCAAACAGGGAAGAAAAGGTGCAGCAAGACTATTGCAGCGCTGTTGGATCCAAAAAAAAGGTACAGAGTATGAGCCCATGCATATCCCTGCTTTGGTTTTTTATTTGTCTTTGGTCCTGAACATTTCCCTGTCTGTCATTCTCTGCTAGGAATTACTCCAGAGAATGAGAATGATGTGCGCAGGTTGTCCACAGAGAGTAGGTTTGAGCTAGCAGTACGTAAAGCAGCCATGATGATGTACTTTAAGCTCAACCCAGAGAGGAAGAAAAAAGTGGCAATGACTGAGTTGCTGGAAAATGTCAGCCAGGTCAATGCGGTGCCAGGTAGGATGCACAACACATTTGTATTTTTACAGAATTTATATCTATCATTACTGTTAAATATATGAGTTGTTCCCCTTTATGATGTCAGTGTTTGCAGCTGTCATGGTGAAGAATATCACATTACATGCAGGCATGCAGTGCAGTGTATTTACTCAATGGTGCTGTGGTCATTTCACACCAGTAGGTGGCACTGGAAGCAGGATTCCTGGCCCGACCTCAAGCCAGACCCAGAAAGTGTTGGAAAGCATGGTCAGCAATGAGGGTAGGTGTCTAGACAGAGAGAGAGACAGAAAGCAGCAGAGAGAGAGAGGCTTTACTGTATACTCTTGTATAATCCCCTGCATCATGTCTTCTTAGCCAAACAGTTGGTGGACCTGGATGAGTTTGTTGAGATGACAAAACAGTATGCACAAGGCATTGTCCCTTCCCAAAATGACAACCAGGTCACAGACAAGACTGAAAGCCCTGCACCCCGCAGCAGTGTTAAGAAGGTAAAAGACCAAATCAGAAATATGATAAATCATAATAAAATGCTTGACACTGAATGTGTTAAATAAAACCATTAAGACTACTGATTGTGTGAGTGTATATGTGTGTGTTTTTGCGTTTGTCCTGATGTACAAGTCTGAGTTGGTCCCATCAGGATGCAAGAGATCCTCCAAAAGTTCTTGGACTTTGGGCCGGACTGGGATGATTTTGGGCACTAAGCAAAGAGCTATGGACATGAAATCACGCCTGATGGTATCCAAATCATATATGTAAAGTTTGTATTATAATTGATTGTGTTTTTGCATATTCATGGAATTACCCTTCCATAAATATCAGTCTTGTGGTTAGGTTTCCTCTTGTTAGATCACTCTTCTTATTTCTCATAATTTTCCCCCCTGATTTTTGCCTTTTCATTCTCTCAGCCTCTCTTCACATCTGTTTCTCCTCACTTCAGATGCTGGAGTACCCGCTACACACCATTGTGGAGATGAAGGAGCACCTGGTTGACTGGGCATCGCGGGCTGGTGTCCAGTGGCTCAGCACAGTCATCCCCACGCATCACGTCAATGCACTTATTTTCTTCTTCATCTTCAGCAACGTGACAATTGACTTCTTTGCTTTCTTCATCCCTCTGCTTGTCTTCTACCTCTCCTTCATCTCCATGATCATCTGCACGTTACGTGTTTTTCAGAGCAGCAAGGTGAGCATAATGGGCAGATCTCAATTTTTCTCAAAATAAATTGTAATAATATAAGTTATCTTATGAAGTTACAGCCAGATTTCTCTGTGCATTTATTTAGTTTAACTTTAACATTAACTTTGATGGGAAAAGATGAGCATATTTGAAGTTTTCTGTTTGTTTTTCCATCTTTTCTTTTGGGATACTCAAAGTCATAGTTATACAGTTTTCCATGAAATCTGACTTGGTGGAATAAAATGCCGTGAGGTAGTGCACTTTCATAGTAAACATACTAAAGTCTCAACTTTCGCAGTAATGGTGAAATGCAGCTATGTATATTGAATGATACATGGACTGTTTTTTAAGATTTCCATTTTTCCTTTCATTCCCTCTTCTTTCTCCAGACTTGGGAGAACTTCAGAGCCCTGACGTCTTTGCTGATACGTTTTGAACCTGGGCTGGATGTGGAGCAGGCAGAGACCAACTTTGGCTGGAACAACCTTGAGCCGTACCTCTACTTTATCCTCTCCGTCTTCTTTGTCATTTTCTCCTTCCCTGTAGCTGACAAAGGCTGGATCCCTTGTTCGGAGCTCTCTACTGTGGCCATTTTCCTCACTGCTGTCAGCTACAAGAGCCTCAGCTCCACTGCTGCAATGTACGCACGCCGAGCAATGGCCATAGAGGTCAGAGGGCACTTAATTATCAGAATCACAGTTGCACAGTGCATGTTGTTGCCTTATCTATTGTGCAGTATATTTAACATATGATCATCACTCTAGCCTGAGTCTAGCCGATCTATTTATATAACTTTATTTTATCTGTACAGCACTTTGTGTCTTTTTTAAAAAGGTGCTATATTAATAAAGTTTATTATTACTACAAAAAAATCTATTTTATGTACATGCTTTTTTTTTTTTTTTTAAATCCAGGTAGCCTCATCTCTGTGTTGCCTGACGCAGTTCCTGCCAGAGAACATGACGGCGCTTCGTTCCCTTGGACACACCTTCACCACACTGCCACTAGGGGAATCAGTGGTGTTGAAGCTCAGTCTCCCCTGCCTGCTGTATGTTTACCTGTTCTACCTCTTCTTCAGGTGAGAGGAAGCACTTGGTCTGCAGCACGTGAACTGTCAAGTTTATACCTTCAAAATGATGAATATCTCTGTTTTCTCCACAGCATGGCAAGGATGCGCGGTTTCCGGGGGACTTACTGCTTCTTGATCCCATACCTGGTGTGCTTTATGTGGTGTGAGTTCTCCGTGGTTCTCCTCCAGAGTTCCTCCGCTGTGGGTCTAATCCGCACCTGTGTGGCCTACTTTCTCTTCCTCTTTGCGCTGCCTATTCTTGCATTTGGCCTAGCTGCCATGCTCTTCATTCAGGTCTTCAAGTGGTTCCTTGAGCTGGAACTGACAAAGGTGATTGTGACCCTGGTAGTGTGTGCGATCCCTGTCACCCTGCGGCTCTGGACACGGTTCAGCATGTCTATTCTTGATGTCTTCCGCTCACTGACCCACCGCGGCCCAGTTAAACTCATCCTACTCTGTATCTCCATGGTGTTATTGTTCTTCTCTGTCTATGTGTACCACGCAGAGGGGGAGAAGGTGTACAACTCCACGCTGACTTGGAACCAGTACAGCCAGTCATGTGGCCCCCCTGCCTGGGAAACCAAAGGCATGGCCCAGACACAGATCTTCTGTAGCCACCTTCATGGACACAGAGTCACTTGGACTGGCCGTTTCAAGCACGTCCGTGTGGCTGAGACAGAGAATGGGGCACAGTCAGTCATTAATATGTTGCCGCTGTTCATGGGAGACTGGCTGCGCTGCCTGTATGGAGAGACATATCCCAAATGTGAGCCACTGAATGTTACAGTTGCAAACCAAACAGCTGCAGAATTGGCTGCTGCTTCTGCTCCAGCTCCTGTTTCGCTGTCCATGCTGCTCCAAATGAAAGAGGAGGAAGAGTTGTGTCAGCTCAAGGCTCTGGCCAAACACACCTGCCATGTGAAGCGCTTTGATAGTTACCGATTTGAAGTGACAGTGGGCATGATCCGGGATGGAGGTGTGGGGACAGAGGACCCCGGCAGGGATATAATCCTAATGGCCAGCCATGAGTTCAGCGTGGTTCTGCTCAATCTGAGACCTGGTAACATGGTAGAGTTCAGCACCAAGCTTGAAGGCCGCCTCGGAGCCAAAGCCCCAGCCTTTGAGTTGAAGGCTATCCACTGTGTGGATTGTGTTTCCGCACTGTTGAAGAGAAGCAGGCAGGTGAAGATAGAGAGAAACTGGAGACGCACAACAATGAAAGCCCTCAAGTTTGCATTTGATTTTTTCTTCTCTCCATTCTTGTCTGCAAAAATCACCACCTGAGAGGAAAGGCAACAACACAGTGAAGCCAAAGTAACAATAACCAACTTAAATCTCCTCAGGAAGTCTTGTTCTTGTGATCTTACGAATGAAGCTCATAGCATTGGTTCTCTCAGTGGGGTCCAAGGACCACCAGGGATCCTTGAGGGGGTTTCCCATTAAAAATTAGATTAATTTATTCGCATTATTATTCCATACTAAAGTAATCCAATGCATATGGACTCTCCTGGTAATGGTTTCAATTTTTTTTGTAATAAAACATCTCAAGGCCATAATTTAATCAACCTTGGTCGAAATCTAATGAAATCTAAACAGGGTGCTTATCGCATCTGACAACCTGGAGATAATGTGCATTTTTTTTTTTTAAATAAGATAGTGTCATTTTAAATAGAGTGAAATGTGTCTTTTATAGAGCAATGTTGCTGTTGGTTTTGTAATAAGAAATTTCTTACATGAATATGTTTGCATATATGTATACAGTATGTATACATATTAGCACAATTTTAAATTTACATTTACCTGTTTATTTATAGGTGTTCATATTGGTTTTGTGGTTTTGTGCAGCCATGACTTTCTTGCTTTGTAGTCTTAATAAGTTCTGGTCTTAATATTATTTCTAAGTATTGATCAGATTTTTCTGTGCCTTAGACTGTACTGTACATAAAGTCAGTGTGAAACACTGCTCCATTTTCTTATGTTTGCAGTGAGACTGTTTAGGTTGAGCCCCAAAACCTGTCTATGTATGCAGCTGAAGTCTAGGTTTCATGGTTCTTACACTCTCGAACAACAAAATGCCACATCATAGATACCACTATGGATCTTTCTATTTATACTGCTGAACCGACTGTGCAGCAGTTTATTTTTACTTAACTGGGGGTGACTTCTAAATGTCATTTTTTAAATATACTATACATCACTAGTCCTCACATTACTGGGTTTTATTTTTGGTAGTTTATCTTACAACATGATATGATACAGATACGCCAACAAAACATTAGACAGCATTCATTCCCAACAGCTGCATATCATAATAATTTAGACAAAAAAAGGACAAGATTCATTTTTTGTCACTATCCAGATACAACTTGTCTAATTCTTAGGCAAAATAAATAATTCTGGAAACACATTGCAACAAAGCTAAAAATGGGGCTGTTCCTCTTTGGTATCCATGGTTTTCACAGGCTAGCAAACATTTCCTAAGATATACTGATCAGATAATCAATAGTGAACACTTGCAGTGCATGGAAACCCATACAGTATGTGAACACTGTAAACTGTACCTCTGAATGACAGTCTTTGAGGTTAAGTCTGTACACTGTGAATTTATATAGTGATGTATGGGGGTGTGCAATTCTTATTAATTAAAATGCTTGACGATGAAACAAAACCCCTTGTAGGTGGTTTTATTTAGATTCATTTTTTCATTTGTTCTTTTTAATGAGGAGGAAAAATTATGTCCCATTAAACACAGACACAGACATAAAAGGACCCAACACAGTCAGATTTTCTGTTATTTTATTAATGCACATTCCTTTCATTCATCTCATTTGAGTTACGTTTTTTGTATTGTTAAATTAGTCTTTTTTAAAGTATGATAGATATACACACTAGTAGCATTGAGTAATGGCAACATGCTGCTGCTGCTGTGCTCCTGAACACAAAACCTGTCACTGCTTTTATGTGGTGGTGCTTATGATGTGATTATAACTGACCTGTTCTAAACTACAGCTCACCATCGGAGGACTGAGTCCTGGAACTTATATAATGCTTTAGGTGGTCCGTCACTATGTAAACTGCTTTCTTGTGAGTCACTTTCATTGTGTTTTGTACACTTTGTTGAACCAGTCTGTGAAATACTGTGTCTGCATTCGATAACACCAATGGACAGTGAGGACCAAAATGTAGTAGGGGGGGCCTTTAAGAGACCCGCCTAGCTTAGCCCACAAGCTACAAATTAAACATCTGCCAACAGTGACTTTGAAACCGAAAGAGGTGAAATGTGAAGAGAAAGCAGATGAGTGGAACAGACATTCCCTTCTTTTCTTAGGCTTTAAGGTTAACACAGTGAGCTGTTGTTCATCAGTACTAATTGTCAGATTTTGAAACAAGTACAAGGCGACTTGACACTTTCCACCTCTGCACTGATTCTTTTACTCCACCAGCTACAGTAGCCTACACATCAACACCACTTACAATAATCCCATCAGGGCCAAGGTCACTTGAAAACAAAGCATCTCACTGTAAACAATCAAATCTTGAGCAGGTCACATAATTCATTCCAACGCACACATCACCTTCTGTACATACTGGAGCTTTCAGTGTTGCACCCCAGAGTAGCATGTGGCACTGTGAGGTATAATGGTGTAATGGCATGTTATGAACCTGTGATATGATAAATTCACATGACATTATTGTTTAAAGACACGACAGCGATGGAGATAATGAGCTATTGCACTGAACACAACCTCTGACCTTCAAACACACGAGACGTAGCCTTAGTCAACAAAACTTTGATTGGCTATATCAGTGGCCTCACTCATGAACAATGTGCTTCAATTCCAACTTTTTCCTGATTGTTAAGTCACTCCCCAAAGGTGCTTATGCATTATAAAAATGAGCATTTTTGCTCATTTAATATTAGCATTACACTTGATAGCAATTTAATCTTTAATCTGAATAGATTTAATCACTAATATGTGAGGGGGCTTAACATCAACACCCTGTCACATCCATTTTCAATAATTTACCATAAATGTATGTAGACTTTAGACAGGAGATCCTGATACAGCAATCAAACCCCATCACAGGCTTAAAAATATACACAACAAAATGTAAGTCTTGGTTTGTGCACAATACTTTCTCTACATCCAGCAATACCTATGTACGTACTGCCACAAGCACAAGCCCCATCAATGCAATTCCATAACATTTCTATCAATGATATCTCAGTATACGAGACAAAATGCATTGTTGACATTTTAGCTCTCTGGGACCATACAGTGGAAAGCCTTAAGAAAAACAAAAGAAAAAAAAAACACGGAATATTTACAGCGGTAAAAAGAGTGTATACGATAGTGTTACCTGTAAAGGAAGAGCTTGTGTTTTTAAGCAGGGACACTGCTGCACTGTGTTTTTGTAAGTGCTATTATTGCAAAGTGAATAGGGCAAAGACTATGGGTCAATTATGCGTGCAATCTCCAAGAGCACTGCTCTTAAGGAGAGGTTCAGCTGCTGTTGTCATTTGATAGAAAATAAACGGTTCAGGATGTTGTTGTGATGAGCTGTACAGTAACACCACTCCTAATTTTCCACAGTTGTGAAAAAATGCTTAGATTTAGACTTAGATGCACTATCTGGCAAAGTTACTTGGAATAACACAATCAGTCATTGCTGGACTGTAGCATCATTCCTTCTTTGTTTCTGATAATACTATATCTTCCATTTTGTGTCAAATAGTACCAGAGCAGGAGTGAGGAGTGCAACATTGTGTGATCAACAGCACTGAGTCATTACAGATGGAGAGGTGTCCCCGCACCTCTTTTACTGCCCCTACTGTGGGGCAGTTACATAAACATCTTCAAAAAGTGGGAGTAGAGTGGGACCAAAAACATGTCCTGTTGGGTAGTGGAGACATCAGTTCATCTCAGTGTTGGAAAAAAAAAGATACACCATCCATGGGGCTCCAATACATCAACAGTCTTGTCATTTTATCATGAATCTTTTATCAATAAACAGATGCTCTATCTCTGTATGTTTTGAGACAGCTTCCCATAGACTTAATCTTTTCATAAAGGCTGTCCACTCCCCATGCCTTCTCTAGGGCTTCCTGATATATTCGAGACACGGTTTAAGTTTCTGCAGCAAATTCAATAAAAGCATTACGTCTGCCGCTGCTGTCCATGTTCCCGTCCTCCGTCACTGTGTCTGAGTCTCAGGGTTGACACGGTCCTGGAAGATGTACAGGTTGTTGGTTGCTGCTATGGCGATGATATTCTCAGACGGGTGCCAAGCCATGTGCAGGATTTTCTTTGTGAAGTCCAGGCTATCAACGCCCACATCTCCACGGCGACGTTTGCCACCAGTATAGACACGCCGTGTCCGCAGCACAGCCCGAGGTTTGCTGCTTTCGCGCCATGCCTCCAGGGTTACACCTCTGCCCGTCTCCCTGTCAAACATCCGGAAGAAGCTGTTGTACGCCCCTGTCATGATCACACTGAGGGGAGGAGAGGGGAGAGGAGGAGAGGAGAGGAGAGGAGGTAAACAAAATTAAAGGCACAAAGATTGATTTGATCTCTGCAAAGCTTGTCTGTGGGATTGATTTAAATGTCGTATACTGGTGGAGGCAGAGCATGTGGAGGATGACTGTAAGCAGAAGCACACTGCCACATTGCCCCTTCTTTTAATTAAATTTTTACTTCATCCATCCTTACTCCCGTTTTCTCTCACTTACCTGTCTGAGCTGTTCCAAACACACTCAAACTTGTCAAAGATGCAGTCGTTCTCATAGAGAGAACACAGCTTACTCCTTAGGTATTCATGGACCTGGGGAAGATGTAAACAGTCATAATTAGGTCAAGGTTTTAGATTTAACACATGGTCGTGAAGTGGATTAAACACATCTCTCATAAATGGATTCAAATTTCATCTCTCAATCATGTTGTCCTCAATGTCCAGAATTCACTTCAGCGTAGTGATCTGCATGAAGTATGATACCAAACTCATCTAGCACATGACATCTTAGGGGTCCCAACTATGAGTTATTTTGCTGTTGTCTTTCAATAAATTGTGGAAATATTGTAGCACCTGCAAACTACGCAGCAGTCCAAAACCCAAACCCATTTCTCTCATTTCTATATTCAAATTTCATTAGAATAAATTAGGACAAGGTTGTTAGTAATAAATAAAAATAATTGGAAATTCTCCACAATCGAGAAACTGGAACCTGCATATTTTGACTGGGAACTAGAACAATTACTTGATGAACTGAGTCACTGTACTCTGTACAGCACTGCCAGATGGCAGAACAACATATGACTCATGACAAGTGAGACTTGATATGCAAGGACATCCTACTAATCTTCAATTTACATAGGGTCGGGCTCCATTTAATCTAACACCGCTAACACAGAATGTAATGAATAAAGGTAAGACAGAAACATAGATATGTTTTTTTACCTGATATGTTTCCACAGGCCCCTTGTCCATGTTCAGGTCCCACACCTTGGCGGTGAGGTAGTCTCTGGTCAGCAGATAGCGTCCACTGTGGCTGAACTTGACATCCGACACAGAGGAAATGATCTCTGAGAAGAAGGACCGGCTACCTGGATCCTCCGGTTCCTCAAACACTGGAGAAAGACAGAGGATTTACTGTAGCCATATCACAGTGATTACTAACATATAGTCTTTGTTGTGAGCCATTATCGTTAATTCAAATACAAACTGTGATCTGCATGTCCCTCAACTCCATATCACTGCTTACATTTGGTGTGTTTGTCACAGAGTGCAGACGCTCTCATGTCACAAAGGCGCAGGGTGCCCTTGCTGCTGCTGTACACAAACAAGTGGCAGTGGTGAGGGTGGAACTCTGCTGCTGTTATCACCTCCGTCAGATCCTCCATGTTGGCTGGTTTGATGTCCACAATGTCTGAGAAGAGGGACCATCAAGGAACAAAAACCAGATGGAAGAACACAGGGTTGTAATGGCTATATTCATGTTATGTCTGCTGGAAGGAGTTGTAATGCACATCCTGAGGAAAAAAAACACCCTGGGATCACATGCAGAAAAGAGCACAGTGAGGCAGCAGGCACACCAACAAATCATTTATGCTTATTCAACATTTTTAGCTGCTTTCCAATTTTATATAAACATTTTTTTTAATTATCAATATGTTCTTCATTTTTGCACCTAAATTCTTAATCATAACCTCAAAACTGCACCCCAACCAACCCCCAATATGCAAACACACTGCTCCTCTCTCTGTTCTATTTGCGGTAGTCCTGTGTGGTTCAGTAGAAAGTGTACTGCTGAGTGAATTATTTAAACTCTTCTTCCATAGATGCCTCTGCGATTTTCTAGGTCAGCTTCCGTTTGAATGGGAAGTCACCAAATGCCCTGCATCCAACACGCTACAGACTGCACTCAGTACACCCGCCGAGGTGTTACATGGCTCTCTGATCGAAACATAAATCCACACATAGTCATGTGCTATTTGCATTAAAAATAGATTAGGGAAGAATTCAGATCAACAAGAATGAGAGGTATATTTCTACGCTATGCATATTTCAAGAGGTGGAATTGTGTGTTTTGTATATCTATGTATGAATTCAGATGTAAGGTTCTGCTAGTTGCATAGTGGCAGTAGTAGAAGACTAATAAACACAAACTATACACACAAAGTGGATTTCAAAGTTGGTTATTTCTCCAAAGGAACATATGCATATGTATGTACAGTGCATGTTAATCCGCTTCAGCATCAAAGAGCATGCATATATAATGCAAGCTGGCACAGATGCATTCAAGCTATGCACAGTAGCACACATGGGATTTATCTTGCTCCAGTTTAAAAAGTATATTTTAATAGCATAACACTGGACAAGAGATGTATTGCTCTCCAACCAAAATGTGATTTTCTTTCAAGTAACATATACATTTTCTTTTTAGGTAGGAAAATCATTTAAATGCAATGCTGAATTCAAATGTTACTCAACCCACAAAAAATCTTATTATTGTATTAATTAATAAAAATTTTAAAAAGTAGGGTAAGGCCCACTGACATGCACTGCTTTCACTCTCGTTCTTTTGTTTTATTTATGTTTCAGAAATTGATTTTTCCTTATAGATTATCAAAGGATGATTTTCTTGTTGCTGTAGCAGACATATGGGGGTGGCACATAGGCCCAATAATCAACTTTTTCCTTTTATGTCTGGACATTTGGTTCATTGTGAAACTGGAGAATCCTCCCCTAGTGACATATCAAGGGAACAAAGAAAAGAAATCCCTGTCATGAAGGATACTGAAGCTTCGGTCTGTGATGCCCAGGTGCCACATATTGATGCGGAGGTCATCAGCAGACAGGTACGTCTCGCCGTCACTGTTGACTGAGATGGAGTTGACATGGTAGGTATGTCCATTGGCAAACACTCGTCTGGGACGGACCTCTACCATCAGATCTGTAGGTTTTAGTACTGGCACCTTATATAGAGAAAGGTAGAGGGAAGGAAGGAAGGAAGGAAGGAAGGAAGGAAGGAAGGAAGGAAGGAAGGAAGGAGAAGGA
>OMNW01034937.1:52534-71110 GCA_900303245.1 Selene dorsalis | reverse complement strand
GGGAGGGAGGGTGGGGAGATGCAGGAGGATATGAAAGAGGAAATTAGTGAGGCTGAAGATGTGAGGCAGGAAGTGGATGGAAAGGCTGATGATGAGAAAGATTAATAAAAGGAGAGGAGAGAGCTGTCATTAGGCAGGCTGACAATACATGCACACAGCATGCCAAATGGTGTGACCTTTGTTAGACATTCAACACACTCATTATCCATGATACACATGGGCAGACGCACGAGGCCCAGTCAATGCTGAAGCAAATCCCAGAGCAGTAGAGTGGAGGAAAAACAACACACACCTCCAGCAGATTAACAGAGAATATGAATCCTCATGTATGAATACAGAAGCACAAGTACAAAATGTAGAGCATGTGAGTGTGAAAATATCCACTGCAACATTCACTCTGCGTTGGTCCGGCAGTGGCACTAAATGCTCCCAGGGTGTGGTAGTCCTCTCTGCCTACTTTCCAGATCCCTGCTCTCTCTCTCTCACAGACACACGCACACTTCTCAGATAGTCCTTGACGGAGATCAGAGGGGAATGCGATGTCTTGCCTGTGCTGCAGGAGGGAGGGAGATAGGCCTCAGCACACCTACCAGTCTGCCTGCTGCTGCTGCTGGTATGGATGCTGCTGGTACGGCTGCTGCTCTGCTTTCTGGCGTGTGTGTACGTCCTCTGCTGCAGTGTGCTCGAGCAGGCCTACGTGTCCATTGGAGGGAGAGGAAGAGGGAGAGAGAAGAGAGAGCAAGGAGTGGTGGTGAAAGGAGGAGAGGCAAAGGAGGAGAAAAAAGAGAACGAGAGAGGGATAATGAGGAGGATGGAGGTCCGCTGCCTGCTGATGCTGTAGGACTGATTCTGTGCAGCATCCAGTGTGTCATGGCAGCCTCCTCCTGGAGCAGCCAATCACGGTGCGGCTGTCATTGTTGGACCCACCCACTGCAGGTGATGAGGAGGGAGAGGCCAGCAGAGGGAGCAATTAAACACTAAATAGTGTGTAGTTAAACACTGGTGGGCTCACTACAAAACTGGAGGGTTTCTTTCAAAGGAAGGATCTAAATTACACAATAAGGGATTTAACTTCTCACACAGCAAATTCCTGGCTGCTTCTGCTGCTGTTGAATAAGCCAATTTTCATTACAGCACTGTTTGCCATCCCTGTAACATAAACCACAGTCATTCTGTGACCTCTGCCCTCCCTCCACTTTTTCTTACATGAATGTGATTCCACTCATCACATGAAGCCATTTAATTTAACATATCCACAAGACACCTCTTCAAAATTAAACACAACTTCCACCATTCATTCTTGTGTTTTTTTAAAATCAGATATTTTACCACACTAACACTGTGCTAGTATATGTCATACTTTTACTGTGGACATGTGTACTTTAACCTTCCTCTTGTCTTAGCTTTCTGCCACGTTGTTAGGCTTCCTTATCCATGAAAAGGTTGGTTTTGCACTTCTGATTTCAGTTTTAACTCTAATTATTGTTCTTATCATTATAACCGGGTCGAAACCGACCCCCAACAACAGAAATGTCATAATTTTAACCAGCATTTTGTTAATTTTTTTAGTGTTTTGCACAGAATATTCACAGAATGTGACCTATAGAGACAATCAAATATAGATTTTATTGTAATATTGCTTGAAATGAGTTTGTTTTTTGCTTGTGTATTTAAATGCAGGTACACTTCAAATTACCTTACCTCACTAAACTCTGATGAAGTTGGGAAAACTCGAATTTTCGACAGATGGCCTCGTGCACTTAGCAGAACTAGAACAACCGGAGGACTAACCCCCCGAAGTCAACTCATAGAGCAGCGAATCCCGAGTCC
The DNA here is from genome assembly GCA_900303245.1 of Selene dorsalis. Taxonomy (NCBI): domain Eukaryota; kingdom Metazoa; phylum Chordata; class Actinopteri; order Carangiformes; family Carangidae; genus Selene; species Selene dorsalis. The sequence continues at coordinate 69,280 of OMNW01034937.1, read as the reverse complement.
ATTAATTCTGTAATGAAATTTAAATCGGATCTCTTTAACGAATAAACCTGTGGCGCTACTTCGGCTAAATAAAGGTCAGGGGATTACTTTGACGCAATCGTTTCCACGGGCTTTTCCACAGACAATTAAGCTCTCCTCTCTGGCACGACACTTTCAGTCTGCCTCACTTCCTTCTGTCATGGCAGGTGTTTCTCCTACATAACGCCTCGGGCGTAAAATAAAGAAAAAACCCTGAGTTTGATCGATCTTTTTTCGCATTACCTGGGCGAGGGGATGCCCTGCCTCCACTCCGAAGCGCTGCAGTCCATGGAGCCCGGCAGCGCGAGACTCGGGGCATCTCTTGCCGCCGAGACGGAGGAGTCCCTCCGCAGGGACAGAGAGAGCGAGCCGCCGATGGGGAAGGGAATGGGTTGGTTCTTCTCCCCGCTGTGGAGTCCCCGCTCCAAGGCGCGCAGCAGGAGGTTTGGAGACGGTATGAGGAGCGACCAAGTGGAAGCATGGCTGGATGACCACTCTGACTTCACGAGGGCGTACTTTTTACGGAGAGCCTCTGCGTAAGATGTTTTGCATTACTTCTGTCAGCTGAGAATGAAAATGCTCAACTATTAATAATGACTAAGGAAAGTGTTGTTTTAGAGATATGAATGAAATTAGGCAATGCAGTAAATATCATTTCCAGAAAACTTTTATGTGTTCTTTTGATCTGTGTTTTCCCAGCACATCGGTTATGTATCCTAATCTCCCTTGTCTGTGACTTCAGGGTCAGTGGTCCTCAGACAGAGGTGGCTCCATTGCAGACCAGTTTGCCCAGGAGCAGCTCTGATCACTCTGATCTGCTCACAAAGGCTCGTTATCGCAGGACTTCATCTCCACTGAGCAACTCACACCTGAACATCTCATCTTTAACAGACAGAGTCAAACCCCTCGCCTCCAACCTCAGCGCCCCAGACTGGATGGATCATTACAGCAGTCCAGATGTGCTGGGCTGTCACTCACCTTGCTCTCCACGCTCTCCTCGTTCCTCTCGCTTCTCTTTTTCTCCCTGTCGTCCTCTTTCCCCCGCTTGCCCTTGCTCTCCTGACTTGTCCCACTCTCCTCAGCTTCTGCATCCAGTTCCTACAAAGCCTGCCGCCTGTGGCCATGGCGATGGCTGCCCATGGATGATGGAGCTGCTGAGAGGAGGTCTCACCTGGATGAGTTCTGTTACAGAGCTCTGCCAGGGGGCTGTCCTGCACGCCGGGGACCTGCTGGCAGCTGAGGTCAGCTCCCTTTCTCTGGTGAAGAAAAATAATGGTGGAAGGAACACCTTGGAGGAGGTGGTCGGCCCAACTATGTTGGGGTGCCTAAGCGAGAGCAACATCTGCAGCCATGCACATCTGGAGCTGATGAAGGGTATCATGGGATGTGTACTGGCTACAGGGGCCCCAATGAACCTGAGAGACACATCGGAGGTAAACGCATAGACTGACACAAAGGTTGTAGTTCTCATGACTCAGCAATCTGCAGTAATCTCTGCTTAACATGCAACAAAGCAGCTTCTACATATGATGAAATTAGTTTGCTCCTTTTTCTTTTTCCTCCCTCCTTTAAGATCAGGAATGAGAACAGTTCATTGAATTGCTCTGCTATTTCCTGATAACCAGTTTCTAGATGATGACAAGGTTATTTCACAGAGTTTGAGGGCGTGTCAGGGAATCCCAGATGGCCTGCGTCCTTCTAATCCTTTTAGCTACTTCTTGCACTGATTAACCTCTGATTATTGAGATGGTGATGTTCTGTACTAGGCTACACATGTCCTTCCCTTGCACACACGCCCACGTACACACCCACACAAAGAGAGAGGAGTTCATTAGAAGACTTAACAGGAGGTGCCCACACCATCTCTCCTTTTTGCCATCACCAATGTGATTAAGAATCAGTGCCAGTGCCTGGCAGAGTTGTACACCAGGTAATCCCTCGTCAGGCAGGAGTGGATGGGTGCTTTCTAATAACGTCTGGGATGATAAAGTCAGCGAGAAATGTGGGTATTACTGGTCGAATGTATCCGATGCTGATGAGGACGATTGACGAAAAGTCCTCACCATGAAACAGTATAAATACAATGAAAATTTAACACAGTGTTACAAGCATTTTGTCAATGACATATCCTGTGAGCAGCAATATGTAATCTGTTTACTTCCTCAGGACCCGAGGTTCACCGTAGATGAAGATCAATCATCAGACTTAAAGATCAGGACTGTTTTGAGTGTGCCCATCAAGAAACACAGGGGAGAGGTAGCATTTCTATCGGTTCTCTCATTTATTTGAAGAGGCATGTGTGTGTGTGTTCAGTGTTTCAGTGTTTTCTGTTGTGCACAGGTGGTAGGTGTAGTGATAATGATCAATAAGAGAAGCTTTGGAGATGGGTCGGTTTCTGCTTTTACCAGCATGGATGAGAAGGTGAGGACCTGGGGTTTCTCAAGTTTTTAATTAAAATCACATATTAATCATGAAAATCTGACATTCCAATTTGATTGACCAGGTGCTGTCCAATCATATGGATGTGTTGGGGATGGTCTTGGACAATGTCCAGCTGTACGAGAGCTCAAGACAGGAGGCCAAACGCAGCGAGGTAACATTATAAGGCACTATACACTAATCCAGTCTTGTGTGCATGTACACATGACACAGCAACATGATATGTATATCAGGATTTGACATTGTCTATTGTGTGCTTTACTTCACTGATGCACTGAAACTAACAGAACTTCATGCTTCTCTGTCAGGCCCTGATTGAGATGGCAAAGGTTTTGTCAAAGGAACACCATTCCTTTGAGGTTCTGCTGAGTAAGATGGCAGCTACCATCATGCCCTTCACACATGCTCAGTACTGCACCATCTTCATCCCCAGCGCACAAACCTCAGTTACAGCACAAGAGGTGTGCTAATTTGTCAGATCGAATCTGTTGTTTATTGGGTCATTCATCTCATTTCACTTGCTTAACTTTCTACTCCACTGTTGGTATTATTTCAGATTTCCTTCGCACGAGTGATACACCTGGAGTGTGAGGAGCTTGGATCAACCTGCCAGATCTACAGAAGGTAATGACACTCCGCACAAGTCCCTATCAATAGTCTACATAAATAACAAAATATTTTTTTCTTATATTCTTGTATTTCATATTATATAACAGTTCCAAATCATTTTTCAGGGAACGTGACATCAGCGACATAGATCCATCATATGCCTTCCGAACTCTGGTCACTATGGCGACACTTAATATGGCGGAGAGTTCTGAAGGATCAATAAAGAGTCTGATCTGCTGCCCTGTTAGAAATGAGAGGTCTGAGAACGTTATCGGTAGGTCGCTCTCATAAGTAAGTCATTTTATATTAATGAACAGTCACACTTTGTTTTATATGACTTATAAAGTCAGCCCCCTCTTAAACACAACATTAACATCATTGTTAATGCTGTTGTAGCTATCATAGATAGATACTGTTGTGGTGTTTACAACCTTGACAGGGAAGGCAACTATAAGCCAGGTAATGTGATTAAGACCATTAAGGAAGGATTTAATTTAACCCTTGAAAACTACCCGGTCATGTGCTGACAGAAAAGAAAGGGAGATACAGTTTCTCCAGTTCCTACTTATACTGGTCGTACTGAGGTCCGGCCATACTTTACCATCACATGAGATGAGACAAAGACTACAGATATGAAACCTCTAAAAATTTGTCTGTTTTCATCTCGGCTTTTATAGCTGTGTGCCAGCTGATGAACAAATGCAGCAGAGACTCAGATGACCTGGAAGCCTTTAACAAATATGATGAGCGTCTCCTGGAAGACCTGGCAGTGTACTGTGGCCTGGCCCTGCAGTATGCTCAGGCTGTGCAGATCACTGAGGAGCGAAGGGCCAGTATAGAGGTCACACAGGAGGTGGGAAAACTACGTGACCTTATTAGCCCACATCTCATGTCTTAAGATTCAAGTCAAGAGAACCTAGGAGTTTGCAAAAACTTAAAACATTCTGCGTATGTGTGTTGATTCTTTTCCTGCAGGTTCTTGCGTACCACATTACAGCAGCAGAACAGGAAATCCAGGCATTGCAGGTGATTCTTCTTCTCACCTCTCTGTGGCAGGGCAATCATCTTCTTACATATTCTTTACCTTCTTTCTCCATGCTCCATATTCTACCTCTTGCAGTCTCTGTAACAGTCCAGCTCTGCTATTCTTAGTTCTTCATTCTCCCTTCTCTTTTGTCATCCTAATGACAGTTTATTTCTGCAGGTCAGATTAACTGGCATAATGCTAACAGACAGCTAATGCTCTACCCACTTAAACCTCTTTATTTTGCTATCATTGTGTGTGGATGGCAAAGGTGACTGTTATTATACCAGACAGAGGTCTTCCCTGGTCCTGGGAGTTGTGTGAACTGGAGGTCAGGAGAGAATTGATTCACTTGACTGTTTTTTTTTCTTCTTTTGGTTTTCAGGAGATCACCATTCCTTCTGCTGAAGAACTGCACATACTGGAATTTCAATTCTCAGATTTCGGCCTCACAGAGGACCTCACCACACAGGCCACCGTCCGTATGTTCCTGGACCTCAATTTAGTGCAGGACTTTAAGATTGATTACAAGGTTAGTGACATACTAATTACTTGGCTTCTTGGAAACAACAGCAGTCTTTCTGAGAATATTTAAATCCAAGTCAAAGGCCTACAAGGCATACATTAGCACAATGACACAACACCAAACAAAAGAAGTTTCAGTTCTTGTCTCCAAATTCCAAGTACAAATGCATTCAATGCTCAAGTCTGTCTTGAGTCACAAGGTCTGAAAATCAGGACTAGTCAGACTTTTAAGTCCAAGTGCTTGACTAGAATACCACAACACCGCATGGTTTTACCTGAATATGGAGAAGAGACTGGGTTGATTTAGATTTATGATATAAGTCTATGGAAATTGTAAACATTCATTTTTAGCCAACATTTTGAGGTTTTCAGTTGTTAATCTTTCTGCAAATTGCTCTCGGAAAATTAATTGACATCATTATGAATGATGATTATTCACCACCTCTTGGAACTTACTCTTCCCCTCAGAATCTGTGCCAGTGGGTCCTGACTGTGAAGCGTGGTTACAGGAACAACGTGCCTTATCACAACTGGAACCATGCACTGAGCACTGCGCAAAGCATGTTTGCTATGCTCATGGCCACAGAGCAGCTCCAGGTCAGAGCACGTGTTTTACCATTTATTACATGTGTGTATTTTCATACACTTTTACATACTGACTTTCAATTTTAATAATGAAATGATATGCAAAACTAGTTTGAAATGACCAGAAAACATGGTATGCTAAGAGATAGAGTTGATTCAAAACTATCCAACGTTCAGCATAGTGGAGAAGATGATGTACCAACCATCCTGTCAAACCACACACTGGCAAAGGAGAGCTCATTTGCACTTCAGACAGGCACATACTTGCCCTGCTAATGTTTACAAGACATGTTTTTAGTAGGACAGAGCCAGGCACTAAATAAAGCCCTGACTGGCCACATGCTAAAGCTATAATTAGTTACATTAAAAAAAAAAGAAGCAACATTTAAACAGGTATTTCTGATGTCTCATTTAAATCAGCAGCAGCTGCATTATGTTATAAATGTATGACTCATTTGAGGGTGGCAGGCTTCCTGCAGCACGAAGCACTCTTAATTATTTGAAAGAGGATTAATTTTAGACTTTCCTAAAACCTCTTAGCTGCTTTCCATGGGGATAACAGGCTAGCCTAAATCTCTACGTAACTGACCTTTGCCTCTCACTTCTTCTTCCTCTTTTGCTATTTACATGATTAATTGTAACTATGAATTACAGTGTCGTGAAACTGGTCCCTTTATCCTGTTTGATTTTATGTAGTTAAGGGATTGCAGTAATAATAAGTTCAAAGAGCATGTTGGCAACATGTGCTTTATGTATAGTGGCATATTTCACACAAAATGCATATTTTGAGCTGAAGTATCAAGGTTTTCTTCTCACTCACTTTTTTTTTTAACTCTTTGGGTAATTAGTAAAAGATAATTTATATTTTTTCTCCTTGACTTAAGACTTAGCACACATCACCCAGAATGTATAGGTGTGCCTACTTACTTTGACTTACTGACTGAAAAAAATGTGAAAGAAATTTCCTTCATTATTTTTGCCTCTAACTCACTCCCTGTTTGTATCTCAGACAATTTTTTCCCGTCTGGAGATCTTTGCATTGATGATAGCCACTCTGAATCATGATCTTGACCACAGAGGAGTTAGTAACTCTTATATAGAAAGGTAAATATTTAATTTTGTAACTATTTAAAGTTCAAATTGTTATACATGCTTATTTCTATTTATGTATTTTAAATAATTCATTATTATTTAAATATTTAAATTATATTTTCATATACCATTTTTCTCATATTCAGGCAGTATAAATTGTTTCTCCCTCTGTTGCAGGAGTCAACAGCCTTTATCTCAGCTGTATGGACACTCTTCTCTTGAGAACCACCACTACAATCTGTGCCTATTCATCCTAAACAACACTGTGAGACTTCTTTCATCCATCTTTTCATTCACTCTGACCCATCTCAAACACAAATCAGTTTTATTTTTATACTTTCTGCAGCAAAGGTAGAGAATAATAATTTAGAATAATCCTTTAACTTTGTTGTTTTTGGGGTACAGTCGGTGTAGAAGTGAGCTTGTGTGTATATGCTTGGCTGCCTCTGCATGTATCTGGTCATGTCCAAGTCTGTATGTCACCTTCACTGCACCCTCTCATTCGGCATCTCTCTCATCTTCTCCCAGGGGAGTCAGATTCTCAATGGTCTCTCTGCAGAAGACCACAAAACTGTGCTGCACATGATTAAAAGGGCAATCCTCGCCACTGACCTGACTGTGTACATGGAGTATGTTAAAAAATGAAACGTCAAAACACCTGCTGGTAAAGCTTTGTGTCAGGCCTGTTGTAACTCACATGACAATTTATTTGTGGCTGTGTTTTTAGGCGAAGGAATGAATTCTTTTCCCTCACTAAGAAAAGCAGAGTGAGCTGGAAGAATGAGAAACAAAAAGACCTGTTAAGGTGAGAATCATCTATATAATATGAATAATATGATAACCATGTGTGTGACAAAAAAAAGGGGCCAGTGAGATATTTCTTCACCCCTGCAGGTCGATGTTAATGACAGCTAGTGACCTCTCTGCTATCACAAAGCCTTGGCCCGAACAAAAAAGGGTAGGTCATATGCAATCCACTTCACAAGTCATGTCTGAGCTCATCACAACCTTAACCTCGCTCTTTCACTGATACAGATTGCCAGGCTGGTTGCCATGGAGTTCTTCGCTCAAGGGGACAAAGAAAGAGAGGAGTTCAAAATCAAACCTATTGTAAGTCTTGATAGCAAAAATGCAATAAAAAACACATCTTACTGTCAAATAATTTTTGCAACACTTCTCTATCCTTATAGTTAAAAACAAATCAACATCTCCAAGCTGTCAGGATGCAATATATGTATTATCAGATTTTTGTCTTGATAACAGAATTTTTGACATTTTAACAATTTTTGAAATCTGCCTTGACCGCTGCTGTCACCCTGGTGACTGGCTTAGTCCATTTGTGAAGCCACACACAAAGTCTCACCTCTAGCCAATTAACTCCATGAGTTAGGACATGGTTCTTTGTTTAAAAGAGCTCAAGCCTCAGCCAAGGCACAATAGACATTGTATTGCCAATATTCTTGTTGTCTTCCTATTTTGTCTCTTGTTACTCAGAATTGCCTAAATTTGCATTTGCTTTCCAAGATTGCCTGGCCCCGACCACTGCTGCGAAGCAGCTTTAATTCGTTGATTGTTATTGCCTCTCAGGTTGCACTTTGAGAGCCACAAAACATAATCTTTGACTAGAATAGATCAACATTTCAATATAGTTAAACAGATCAAATTCATTTCGTGAACTTGTTCTATCCTTACAATGCACAATGTTATTTTGCATTTCAATGTCTGACTGATCTTTTCTCTTGTGACAGGACATTATGAACAGAGAAAACAGCACTCGTCTGCCATACATGCAAGTGGAATACATAAATGACATCTGCTATCCCCTTTACAAGGTGTGTCACTGCTGCTGGTGTTGATGCAATATGTGCATGTAATCCAGAACAGAATAACAGAGAGGACCATTTCTATTCTCTTCTTTTTCCCCATCGTTTCTATTTCTTGTGCAGGCTATATCAAGACTGTTTGAAACGTGTTCCCCACTGCTGAGCGGCTGTAAGAAGAACAGAGATAACTGGCTCCGTCTTACTGAGGAAGCACAAGAAGAAAACAGTGACACCAATGAGGAAGACACACAGAGGGAACAATAAAGGACTGGACACTTAACTTTGGAGACAAGCATACACTAGTTTCTTTCTGCCCTCTCTTGGCCTCACCTTTACTAACTGTTGCCCACACTTTGACTACCAAATGTGTAAACTGGATGTACAATTATCTTGTCTAATGTAACAAATGTCCCAAACTTGTGGCTAAGAGCATACACCCCAGCATACCAATTGTAAACCATATCAACAGTGTAAAGTCTTGCATTTTACTCCCTTTTAAAGCTGTGAAAGTCTGTAACATTTTCTCTGTGCGGCACCAAGTTTTATGAATGTACAGTTTATCTAGATTTGCAAAAGCCTACTAAGATTTGAAATGTTTATTCAAATTTGAAAATGTTTAAAAAAAAACTTAAATCTCAAGTCCATATGTTTATGTTGCCGTAATTTGGTAAATATATATCCAACATTTGATGCCCTTACAGACATTTTTTGCATTGACCATGCATTCAGTAGTTGGAGACAGCAACTATCAACCTCTGCCACAGCCCCACACTGGTCTGTGAGGCTTAGTTAAAACAGTCCTGTGGGAAAACTTTGACACTAATGCGATCACAGTCTAAAGATAATGGAACAACTATTAATCACCACACATAGTGTTGTGATACATATATTTTCTGAAGATTATCATGTAATGCATTATTATTGCAAACCTTATATATTAGCAGGCAATCATCAAATTTCAGACCACTGTTGTTCAAAAAGCCTTAAATATTTTTTATTTTCGTCCAGAATTCTTCAAATTAGAAACCTACTGTAAGATGGGACATTCTTATTCTAATATTTATTCATTTATTTTATTTTATTAAAAAAAACAAAAAACAAAAAAACAACAACTTAATTTTCAGTCTACATCAACTTAAAAGAAAAGAAAAGAAAAGGTACAGATTGTCAGCTGCAGTGTGAAATGCACCTCAGATGCAGTCATCATCTCCAGCCACTGGGGGCAGTAGTCTGCTATAACGTGGCGCAGTTGCCGCGGAGTCAGACCTGCAGAAGAAGAAGCAGACGAAGAGACAAGAGGAAGGAAAATGACAGGGCGCGCAAAAAGAAAACCCAAATCAATTCAGGTAATTTTTCCACTTTTTTCACCACGTGTGTTGAGTCCCAGACGTTTCCGTTTGAAACAAGTGGTTCACCAGACATAAAGCTGTGTCGCGGTGTCGATACGGTGGCGACTGAGCAGCTTCTGTGAAACGTTGCGGGCAGAACAGTTTGGTCCACGCCGTGTGAGCAGCAGCGGTCAGACGACAACATGGCAGCAGCTCTGCTGACTGATGCCGCAGAGCTGCTAGTGCAGTCATGGTGACGTTCATGGTGCACACCAGTTGGTATCATTACGTTTGGACGGTGATTACATTGCACCTCGATTGGCAATACACAAGTGAGAAGTGCCGAGTCGTAACAGTATGTTTATCTTAGTATTGTAACCTAGGTTTAACTCAACTTCTGCAGGGAGACGGGTGGGTGGCTTGATTTTATTCGTTGTTTGATACAGTAAACGACCAGAAAATTCAGTGACCTAACTGCTTACATTAAGTTAACTGTTGTATTAAAAGGTTTTTAACCATAACTTGTGAGAGAGCTCTGTCACTCTGCCAGTTTTGAAATTCAAAGCCCTCACTATAACTGAACTTACAAGAGGCTTATGCAGTACAGGTGCCAGCTTACTGACTCAATTCAGTGATAACTGCAATAAATCCTACCTGTATGATGGTGATAATGTTCACATGGTTTTTGTTCATATGGAGAGGATGATAACATTGTGGAAACACCTAACTAGCTAGTTTATTTCACTGTCATCATTACATTGTGCTGGTTTCCTCCAACACATCTCTTCTCTAGGAGTCGGGCACAGGCAATGGAGATTCGAAGAAATCCCGTACTGATGAACCCAAAGTTGTGGCTGTGTCAAAGGTGGATGCAGCGCAGCGAGATGAGTTGATGCAACTGTACAAGCTTCAAATGCCAGAGGATCTGTACCACTTCTGGGATTTCTGCATCGAGCTTTGCCCCGACAACCCACGTGGTATACTATCTACACCAACACCGTATCATTTTACAATAATACTGATGAGGCCAAGGTGCATCTGACATTAAATCAATTCTTCTGAATATAGACACACATAACAGGATGGAGCCACTAGGTTTAGTGCTGCTTAGCCAATGAAAAGTATGTCTGGAAGGGCTGGATGGACATTTCACACAGTGCCAACCCAGCATCTGAGAAAACCTGCTTAGAACAAGTCTGTTTGATGTTGGCTCTATATTTGCTAGTTTAGCAAATAGCTGTTTCATGATCACACATCTCACATTTCAGATGCAAAGAGGGTAAAATCATGGAAGCGTTCCAGTTTATTGATCTTATACTGTATATATTAAATATCTCTCCAAAGTTGCAATGTTAAGTGAGATGATAACCATGCCTTTGTGTTTTGCAGTTATTTGCCACTATGTATTTCAGCTGATCTCAGTGTATTGTTTTTATGAATGTTTATGTATATAGGTGCACTGAAAGACACGCTGAATTTGCAGCTGGTTGGTCCCTTCGACATTCTGGCAGGAGCTCACAAAAAGTCAAAGAATCTTCAGCCTAACTTCCATCTTCACTGGAGGTATATTTATGACCCACCAGAGTTTCAGACTGTACTTCTGGGGAGTGAGGACAGCCAGCATCACATTGGCTACTACAGGTATAGCACACAGCCAAGATTTTTGATCTGCATTAAACCAGTATAGATGTTTTTATTTCAGAGTGTCAGCGTCCACTAGACTTCACATTCTAATACTTACCATGTCAGCTACAGTGTGGGGACATGGTCTGGCTAATGAGGGAACGTAGATATTGAAACAGGAGTTGTTTGTTTTATTTTCCCCAAAATTCACCAGAGATACTCCAGAATCCCTCCCTTCGTTTGTCGGGGAAAATGAAGCCAAGAAGGGCTGCACTATAACACAGATGGGGGACAACTTGTTTGCTGCTGTCCTGTGAGTACTAGCCACCACATATTCACCACACAGGATAATATGATGTATGGTTATCTACACTGTAGTGTGTGTATGTCTTCATGTGTGTGGGAGCAAATGAGCATTATTGAATTAAACTTTTTTTTCCTCATTATCGTTCCCCATCCATGTACATAATCTTACCTGCCGTTGATCTCTTTGTTCCCTCCTTCATCAGCCTGTGTCTGCTGAGGAAGAGAAAAGAAAGGGGCAGCAAGAAAGCAGGGGATGAAGTTTCAGAAAGCTTGGAGGCAAAACTGAGAGAGAAGGCTGAGACTCTAGGTTTGTCTCTGGAGCAGAAGACCAAAGGCATGAAGCAGAGGGACAAGAAGGTAGCTTACACAACACAGCAAACAGTGTTCTTATTACCAACATTATGTTGGTCGTAGAACTCACTTGTAACTCTCCTACTCTGCGTCTCATATGCTTTGTCCCCTTTACTGCTAATTTAAAGCACTGTAATATATTAGTTCAATACTTTGCTGAATTGTAGCTCAGTAGGGTTCATAATGTCTATGATTATATTGTAGAAAAAAAGATATGAAAAAGAATCACTTGTCTGCTATATATGAAATCCAAACAATATCTTTGTTGAATTATGTTTGCCACATGATGCAATGGCACCTACAAGTATACCCCAGACATCTGCAACAGAGTGTATATTGGTTTCATGTCTATAACTAATATTATTAGTGTTTTGGACACATTGCCTCATCACATCCTGTTATCCCTCCCCCTCTATTTCAATCTCAACCCACTGCATTTATCTTAATGCAATAAAACTAAACATCCAGTAAGATAATCACAACCCACTTTGCAAAACAAAGCCCCAAAACATTCAGCAAAATCTGGGTAACTCATTTCAGTGGTGGTGGCAGCAATGTGTTCAAAACAAAAATCATGTTTGACCAAAGTGCTTCATGTTGATCCAAGACAAAGAGAAACTTTTTGTTACACCACAGGTGGTTACCAAGACGTTCCACGGTGCCGGCATTGTCGTGCCTGTAGACAAGAACGATGTAGGATACAGAGAACTACCAGAAACAGATGGTGAGCCTAAAAACACACTAAAACCTTGGTGATTGTGAAAGAGCCGTGGCAGCGTTTGTTTTTGATCATCCTGTCCCCAACTATTCTGTTGCTGATGTGAGCTAATATTTTCACCTGATGGGATTATCACCTTTTTGTTTAATACACAAATTTGTTGTGAAGACTGAAGAGATTTGCATATTTAAAAATACAGCCTAGATACATCTCATTTCCCACCACCTCTTTCTCCTTATGTATGTAGCTGGCCTCAAAAAGATCTGCAAGGCAATTGCTGAAGCGAAGAATGATGAAGAACGAGTCAAAGCCTTTAAACCTCTCCAGGAGATGATCACCTTTGTTCAGTTTGCTAATGACGAGTGTGACTATGGCATGGGTTATGAGCTAGGAATGGACCTCTTCTGTTACGGATCTCATGTAAGTCTCAAAGCTCTTATCATACTCAAACACATAAAGCTGAATAATCTTCCCTGTGAGCATCTCAGTAACTTAATTTTGTAATAATGTGATTGGAAGAAATATATTAATTGTTCTTTGATTCCCTGTCCCCACAGTATTTTCACAAGGTCATCAAGCAACTTCTGCCTATGGCTTATAACTTGCTGAAGAGAAATTTATTTGGGGAAATTGTGGAGGCCCATCTCTCCAACCGTAGCCATGACAACCTGGACCAACTCTCTGCACATTAAAAAAGACTCCGAAGTTAATTTCAGTTCTTGTTCTCATAAGCTTTTCCCACCATGTGTCCTCGTCTTCTGTTGTTTGTCATTATTCATGTCTCTTGGTGGTTTTGGTGCTGCTGTCATTGATTGGAACCAGTTCAATGATATTTTGTTTGTAAAAGGTAGATGTTTAATAAAGTATTTTTATATTTTTACCTGTCCAATTTCTGTATGAAAGGTGATCTCAATGAATCCTTTACCAACTTATACCATTTATATAGCAATGGTTGTATATACTGTCCAGCTGGTGTGGCTACTGATAAGTAATCTTACAGGACAGAGTTGTGTATTGAATGCAATACCATGCAGTGAAGACAGAGGGCAGTGTTTCCCATAAAAATGTATAATGACTTGTTTGTCAAAGACATCCCTACTTTGCCAGGTGAGTCATGGTTGAGCAGTTATGACTGGGTAAATGATACAATCTGTCCTTTGTGACACAAGAATCTAGATCTATTCTTTGTGTCATGGAGTCAGTCTTTCCTGTAACCTGGAAAATTACATTGCACTGTAATTGGGTTGTTTTGTTTAAGATGAGCAATGACTGTTACGGAAATTACACATGATCAATCATGCTTTCTCACACAGTCGAAGCAGCACACAATAGATTGCACTTTAATTACGTTGCATTAAGTAATCTTTTTGATCTTTGTGATCCTACCTAGAAATATGTTTTATGTAATTTGATGACACAGCTTTATTTAGGAAAATTTACCATGTTTGCACTCACAAACAAACCAATAAGCTGTTATGTCTAGACGTTGACACTGGCTGCTGTAAGTTATGAGATGGGGCACAACACTCCATTAGGATTCACAAAACCTTGCAGGATAAATGATGAGCAACCATTAGCTAGTGAGTCAAGGACTTTTTGGGGTCAGTTATCACACCATTCCCAAAATCTGAGGCGTACACATCAAACTTTTTGGATATATTATCTCAGATTGAGTTTTGAAATGTATATATCTGTGATCTCACAGATGCATGTCTGCAATTTACCTGGTCTATAATCTAAAGTTACCTGTGAGACCAACATTTAAATCCAACACTTCTGTTTAGTTCCCTTTGTAAAGTTTATTTCTTTTAGAATGAGCATTTTATTATTTATTATTTTGATGCCTTTTTTTACATAAAATAATAAATCCAAAATAAGTACACATTTGCTGCAATCGTTGTTTACCCTGATTTCAGTATTCACATAATTCACTCTGACTTTTACATAAAAGGCAAATTATTACGTCATCTGATCTAGAGCAATATGTTTTTACCTCTCTACTCACTCTGAAGGTAAATCTAATGGCAAGGTTTTGTCAGTTCAACATGATTTCTTCTTCACCCTACACACAAATCTTGCTTCTATGTCTCTGAGACATTGTTATTGATTTTGCCCTGTCAAATCTCATTAAATGTCTCAGTCAGTGAAGAAACCCAGGCCAAGGCGAGGGCGTAAGAATACTAAGTGGGAGATGTCCTTTTGTTGGCCCAACCCACTGTGTCCTGGGCTGCGATTTGTGGGATTTGTATGGGACCAGTTTATTTAATCATCATGATTAATAACGAGGCGCGCAGTTAACTTTTATCTGAAGCTACTACTGCTGCAGAGGAACCAAGGGGTGGGGTGAGGTGAGGTGGTGGGGGGACAAAGGCAAAACATGAGCGCACTAGCATTGCTTGAGATGCATTCAGGTGCCAATGGTTCGTAGCGGTGTAGTCACAATATAAATTTATTATTTTATGAGAAGTGGAGCACTGTTGTGCTTAGAGGTTAAAATCCATGATTAAAGCTGATGTGGTGGTGTAGTTGCTGTCCTATATGTTTGCACGTTTTACATTTTTGTAAGAAACACCATTAAGCGTGGCATTTTATTTATTTTATTTCATTTTAAAAAAAACAAAAAAAAAAACAAATTTCTCCTCTTAGAACCTACCAAACAATCACAACACAGGTGAAGTCATTTGATTATTGTCTCTCGCCCTCTTTTTTTGAAAACGGGATGTTGGAAAATCACAGTTTATTTTTTAAATTTTATCAGATTGAGCCACCAATCAAGATACAAGGTCGATGTTCCCAGCTGCCCGTGAAGGCAGCATTGGTCCTGCGGAGTTTCGGGAAAGCGCATGACAGGCGCGTTCACACCTCCTCCCCACATACACATACACTGGCAGGCAACACCGCGACACACCGGGAGCATCCCTGAACGGAGGGAGCGCTCGGTTTGGTTTTGACAATCAGGAAGAATCACTGTATTTGCTTCAGTCACGCCTGATCACTGACTGACTGTGACGCCGCAGAATGATCCGGGGCCCTGCCGAGCCTTTAGGACTCTGAGGCCCCGCACAGACATCCACCTTGCACCGGCAAAAGGACCCCTGACTGGCCGCGTCGCCTCCCCCCGCAGCAGAAGCAGCAGTCAGCCCGAGACAGAATGGCAAGTAGCCCGGAAGAAAGTCATTCCAGGGGCGGCGGCTCCGACCGTGACTTGAAAATGGCTTCTTCGAGCAACACGTCTCCAGAGGGTGGACCACCACCACCGCTGCACCAGAGCCGTATACGGCAGGTGGGTGTCTTGTCCGCAGCCTGGCTCCCCGCGCTTTGACCACCGGCCCAGTCAGCCGTGCAAAGCAGCTGCACAAGCCGCTGCTGATGCTGTGCGCTGGGGGGAGAACAGTCAAAGGCGTCGCCGCGTTTAAAGCACGTCAGCGCTGGTGATGTGACAGGTTTTCTTTGATGTGCATCAAACAGTGTGTTTGAATTAGCTGCTTAGAGGAGGAAAGCTTTCTGTAGAGGAGATACCATCTGTTTTGGTAAGAGACTTACAGCGATGTGCTTCGGGAGGGGTGTCATAATACCCAGATAGGCCAATTGCAGGAGTTTGTTATGGTCGTCAAAATAAACACCACCAGGCCTGCACCAACTCCTCTAGCTACTGTAACAGGCTGCAGTGTAGTATGTTTACAACTTCACACCCAGTACTGTAGATTTACTGTTTACATGGACCATCTTGGGCTTTACTGGCCAGAGGATGAACATCCTTGGCTTTGACTTCTCGACTGTCCCTTTTGCCCTTAAGTATGTTATATCGTAGCTGAGAACTGGGTTCTCTGAAGGTTTAATAGGTGGTATGGGCTGTAGTTTTATAAGCATTCTGTCTGAAACACAAGCTCATAAGGTCTTGCTTGTGGTTCTATCACTGCATAATGCACGGATGAGTAAAGTGTCTTTGTATAGATGTGCCCTGTGTGTGCCTACGAAGTGCTCTCTCAGGGCACTCTTGGGCAGGGCTGGTATGCCAGTAGGTGTTTTTGGTCCTATGTGAACTGAAATTCTGATTATTACCATGCAGATACCTCCAGCTCTCCTCTCCTCTCTGCTCCTCTCCTCTCCTCACCCCCTTTCCTCTCCTCTCCTCTCCTCTCCCCCTTTCCTCTCCTCTCCTCTCCTCTCCGCTCCTCTCTGCTCCTCTCCTCCTCTCCTCTCCTCTCCTCGCCTCCCCTCTCCCCAAAACTTCATCATATATCCTTATTGCTCAGACCAACTTGTGCTTTGATAAATTCAGTAGGCTGCAATGTTGCAAGTTGC
>OMNW01034937.1:38267-52514 GCA_900303245.1 Selene dorsalis | reverse complement strand
ACAATAGGAAAAACAATGTACTGTATTTATCTGTATTTTTTTGCAGGCAAGAATAACAGAGAAGTGTTACAATCTGGTTGGAGCAGTGTGTGTATATGTGTGTGTGTGCACGCGCATGTGCGTGTGTTTGAGTGTTTGAGTTTAGTGAAAGTGAGTCAGGAGATGGTAGATGGTTGTTTCCTGTCTCAGTGCACTCTCTCAGACTAATGTGATTTAGGTAATGGACTGTAGTATCATACAAACACACTCACATAGACACACCTTAGTCTTGTGTTTTAGGGTGGGTCCCTGAGCCCATTTACTTGGATGCATTCCGGGGTTTTTGTAGAATTCATGAAAAATCAAAACTCTCACTGTCCAAACAGGTGTTTGTGGGCCCAAAATGGAGTATGGATGTAAGTACCCTTGGTGGGATAACCTGGAAAATAAGTCTCACTTTGACTTTAACTTCAACACGACTTGATGCAGAACTCACAGCATCTCTGAAGTACTTCGTGGTATTTTACATCAGCTGAATGTGGAGAAAAATATCTATTAAGTTGTCATCCCCAGTTTTTGACCTAGAAGTGCTATTGTATTTTTTTTTACTTACTCTATAGTGACTGGTTACTGTTAAATAGTGTTAAATGTTACACATTGGACTATGTGCTCCATCTGATTGACCACAAAGGTGAAAAGGTCTTTGGTTGTTGCTGCTTATTTGTTTAAGGCACAACAACTGAGGGACCTGGTTGGCACAGGGAACAGAGTTCAATGTTTAGTCCCTAGCAGCAGCAGAGGCTCCGACTTGGCCCCGCTGATTGATAATGAGTCAGTGGCAGCACTGATGAATGATCAGTCTATGATCCTGTAGTGATTCCTCCTGGTTTGTGTGTCTGTCGCTTCTCCTCATACAGAGCCGATCATCAGTAACCATCAGGCACTAACCATCAGTAATGACCAGACTACTTGCAGAGTTGGACATCAGAAGCCAAAAGCACAATTGTACTAACAATCAATAGAACTTTTCAACATTGTCTTAGATAGATAGTACTGTTGTTTAAATGTCCAACACCATCATGTTAAGGCTGGGTGGGGCCATGCTGCAAATTATATGATGTGAAGTATGTGCAATGAAGACTGAGAACAAGAACATGGTAAAGAAGTTGTTTCTTCTTAAAGAGGAACTATGCAGGATTTTTTTTTGCTTAACTATGCTACATTTTTTACCTTAATTAAACAGCTTCGGGGTAATTGTGATGTTTAAATAAATGACTTGTTACAGGGAGAATGGAGGCTCTCTGCCTTCCACCTAGCATCTCTTGGCCGAAAAACAACCTTGCAAGATCAGTGCGTCCGACCGGTGTCCCAGCTCTTGTCTCAGCGGTACCGCGACACAAGCGCGCCCCGTAACCTGTAATCTCTTGTTTAGGACAGATAAGACTACACAAATATACACGCTGTAACATTGTATATGATAAATAACCTTACCCACCACTCTATTGATTGCTTTCTCTCTGGCTTCATTGAAAACAAATGCGCATGGCCGAGAGGAGGGTTAGCAAAACACTGGAAAAGCAACCGGACTTGCATAGTTCCCCTTTAAGAGATGCACACATTTGCACCCATTCACAGTTTTGTCTAGATTTTAAAGTGTTAGAAAACATGTTAGAAAAACATTTACCTATTTATAAATCCAGTTGGGTTGTAAGTCATGGCTTATGCAGTTTCACCACAGTAGATTTACCCACTTCACATTATTCATTCATTTCTTGCAATGTGAACTGAATGTTAAAGGTACATTTTGATTTGCTTAAGCCACACATTTTTTTCCACACAGATCTTGTTGTGTATGCCTTTTACTTTTTCCTATTAACCTTTGATAGGCAGCACGTTGTAATGAAGAACAGTTTCTGCACTGCAAGCTCCAAATAATCTAACCCTAACCCTAACCATGAATAAATAACACATTGGAAAGACATATTTTTGTTGAGTTTTTTTTAGCAGCATTTTCAATACTTAGACACCCCAAAACAAATACCATTCAGCTTTATTATGTTGTGTTGTGTTAGCACAGTACATCCGACATCATCATACAATCTGCATAAAACTATGGTCGTTTAGGTGCAGTCAGATAACACTAGAGAACTACTTGAGAACCATTTTTTGTGTGATTTGGGGGAACTGACTCTGACATAGAGAGAAAAGTGCAAAAGATGCACAACATGAACTGACAAGTGAAAGATAATGTTTAGATTCATTCAGATAAAATGTGTCAGGGAAAAGCTCAGAGTTTAGATAGAACTCAGGACAGCAGTGATAGGTCTGCATGTGCGAACCAAAAAGAGAAAATGACAGGAGGATACTGTGATGTGAGGCTCTTACTTTCCGGTCTAAAAATACTTCCTGTGTGTCGTGTGATTGTTCTGGAGAGAAATAGCTTTTTCCATGCCAAGTGGCTGTGTGTTCAATGTCTCTGTGCTCACTGAACCTGTGTCGCTGGGCATCTACACGCTGCTGTGGGCTGGTGTTTGGCCATTTCCTCCTGCAGTCCGCTTTCTCCTCAATCTGAACAATACAGAGATGTGTCTTAATGTGTTAACCCTCTACCTTTGCCTATCCACTTTCCTGCAGGTAAATAGTGGATACTTACAGCTTAGATTGCAGAAATCAATCCAGAACTGGATTTTATATCCACTGCAGTCTGATATTGACACTGCAAATCGCTGAACCCCCAGATATGCTGGCCACATTTAGATATATGTTTTCAGAGATATCCTAGAATCCATCAGCACATCACACTATTTACTGAATTTGTTTATCTCCATATACAAATGTCAATATTCAAGTTGTGCCAGTCCTACGCCTGGAGATGCCCCGTGTTTAGGACTAGGTTACTAGTCTAAACTGAACCTATTTCTTACCCATTGCTTGGTAGGAATATCCTCTTTCAAGTGAACTTACTGTATTAATACTTATATTTCTCTCCCTGCACCAAATTCCCTCCTCTTATTTGGCTTGCCTTTCATCTTTCCTCCTCTACAGCCTCACTTCATCTCACTGCTTTAAAACCAAGGTCTGATTCTTTACCCTAGTTTTCTCCTTGTCTTCTTGGCTGTCATTTCTAGTCATCTCCTGTTTCCCTCCAAAATACCTCCCTCCCTGTATCCCTTCACCCTGTCTGCCCTACACTCCTCTCCACCACTGGTCCCTCCTCTGAGTTTCTGATATGCCAGGAGGTCAGATTTCATTGCAGCCTTTGACATTTTCATCTCCCTATCTTCTACCTCTCTGTCTGTGTCTCTTCTGCCTCTCTGTGTCTGCCTGCCTATCTGTCTCTCTCTCTCTCCACTGGGAGTGGTAAGATGGGACTCTGCAGGAAGAGAGTCCTAATGGAGCCATGGCCTTCATTACATTACCCCTGGACAGCTACATCCACACATACACCCACATATGGCCACAGCTGTCCTCCACTACATGATGCCAAATTAGAACGGCTCTTCATGGGCACAGTTGTGCAGGGTGTATGTAAATACACAAACACCCCAACACACTCACACAGAGTGCATTCTATGGCTGTATTTACTAGAGGTGTCAGAGCACTTTCCCTGGTTGTAAGTGCTTAGACCTATGAATGACTGCAAAATTATCCACTCCACTACTTCCACTGATTGCCACCAATTGCCATTAAGAATTAATCTATGGTTCTTTTGAAATCCCTGCGTTGTTTTGCATTGTAGTTGGGCATGACTCAACAAGATATGTCTGTCCATTACAGACCTTAAATGATCAGCCATTTTATTGATTAGTTGATCAACAGGGAAGCATAAAGGTATCAGTAACAACGGGTTTCCAACTTTGTAATTTATTAAACATTTCTGGATTTTTGGTATCTGGCCAGACAACAACAAGCCGATGAAATATGCTATTTACCTTGCATGCAATAGTTTATGTTTAAGAAGCTGAAATTACTGAAAGTTTGGCCAAACTTATTGAACGTACTGCTTTTTCCAAGTGGCTAATTATTTCAGCACTAGTGTTAACCTCTAATTGTTGTTCTGAACCATATCTATTATGCAAAGTTGATCACAAATATTCATATTATCATAATATTCAATATATATCCATAGTGACTATACTTTCACCTGCAGGAGTGACCATATTAGGTATAAAAGTCAGCCCTCCAAATACCAACACCAGCCTGTCAACCAGCTCTGATGCAACAAGCAAGCAACAGTGATATGATATTAAATGTAGGTTGGGGTTCATATGAGTTTCTATACTGTGTAATACTGATAGGGTGTTGAGAAAAGCATCGGTATTCCTGTCCGAGATCCAAAAGGAGCATCAGCATGTCTATATTTGGGCACAAACAACATCCTGCATTGGAGTTCTTGGTTGTCATAAGCAGTTGAGGTGTCCTAGTTACATCTGACACCATCTTACATTGGCCTGTGTTCCCCTGATGGATGTTTGCAGGGCAGAGATAGCATCGCTTGATGAGTCATAGTTCGTCATCATCGTCATCACTTTCCTCTCCTAGTTTTAATGAAAGGCTCTTCATTAGAGGTGCACAGACAGTCAAAGTTGTGGCAATAAAAAAAAAAGTCATAACGAGAGAAAATGAGAGTACATAGTGCACAGAGATGAATTAATGAACTGACTTTCACTGGCTTCACGGGAGGTAGGATATAAGAGCTAGAGGTTCATATACTGAAACCAAGACAGAAACACAATCTTATACTGCAGTACAGGACGACGGCTCAGCAATGCCCCAACCGCCAACCTGCTGCCACCACTGCAGGTGCTGCCTTTTGACTTCTCATTACTTTTCTAATGTAACAAACATTTTCCATTTCACAGTTAACACTGCAACACATGTAATTTATTATTATATTTAAAGTCACCTTCTATTTTGTAAATATTACTCATTGACCCCACTGCATTGCTGTACAGTAAATCACACCTATGTAAAAGTCAGTCAGGTCAATCAGTGCAAGAACCCTGAGATTGCAGAGGCAGATTCAAGCCAGCAGTGTTGGACTGCTGGACTGCAAAAACTGTCTATGAACTGCAAATGATGGATTTGGAGAATCCTTCCACCCCTAGTTAGGAATATAAGCATGACTTCTGAAACGCAGCCTTAAGCAGGGAAGGATATGGAATTATTGTACTGTCATAAGATGCTTCCTCTGCTAGTCTTGCTTCATAGAGGGCAGGTGTTTTTGGACTGAGGGCTGTGGGAGTCATTTAGATGTTAATTATTCATCATGGCCTTAGAACTGTTTCCCGTTAGAGGAAAAACTCAAAGAGAGAGAGAGGGGAGGGTGTGGTCAGTGATCAATGGACTTCTCAGAAGCTGAGCTCCAACACCTTTGTGTAAATGTGCTCTCTCTCTCTCTCTCCCTCTCTCTCTGTTTCTCTCCCTCTCTCTTATCAGCTCCTTCTTAAGCTTTCTCCCCTCTTCCTGTCTTTTTTTGCTGCCTCTCATCATGTTTGAGTTGAGTAAGTGAAGGATTTCTCACAGGGAAACACATCAAAGCTTCTTGCTGTGTTGTTGAGAATAGTGTGGCTCAGAGCACTGCACATAGACAAACAGGTGCACAAACACACACACAGGCCTGTGCCAGCTCAACACCAGACTGCTTTTGCCACATGCTTAGGAAGACGCTGTGATGCAACTGTGAGCTCCTGCAGTTGGAAAATGGGAGTGCAGTTTACCTCAATGCCTATTTGTAATTTTGTGTTACCCAAAGCAGAACTGACAAGAATGGCCACATATTAAATGTTCATGCTCTCGCATCTGTTTTGTTAAGTCCTGACTCTCAGTGTTATGGGTGTTTGTCGGACTAATTGTCTGCCTGGTTATTTCTCTCTTTCTCTCTGAGTTGCACGCCATCACTCAGCATTCCTGGTATGACTGTGGGCTGCAGTGAATTTTTAGGTCACGCGCTTCATTATTCATCATACATTCGACTTGGAGGTTAAATCAGTTTCTGCCTCAATACCCTTTGTCATCTGACGCTAGATGACATCAGCCCTCAAAGGGAAGTGCAATCTCTCATCATTTATAGCGAAACTAGCACATGAACAGTGGGTCAAATTGGAAAAAACAGAATTCTGTTTGTGTGCTGGTCCAGCACATTATGACTTCCTCAGACAGTTCTCACCCTGGTTTTAGGAATTTTGACATTCCTCATCAATTGTAGCATCTGCGGCAAGATTAAAGGTCCAACTGGAATATGGTAGTTTTTTTTCCAATGGGCTCAGAGCCTCTCTCTGATCTCATTAACAGAAACAGCAAACTGACGTCATGTGTTCCTTAGGGACTTGGGCAGCTCTCCAAGGAGGAGAAGAGGGAAAGCCGTAAATTAGTATGACGGCCATTTCCAATGCAGTGGATATCACACCAGCACTGCCGCATCATAGAAAGGCAGTGGATATCTGTGATGGTTGCAGGCGTTGCATTTTATCCTCGTAGCTTTTCTACAGAAACCTTTCGTTACTTGCAGGAAGTGAATAATGAATTTACAGATGTGATCAGGCTGCCTACTCTGTATTTCTATATCCATCTAGATTCTAGAGTGCTCTTAACTTGCTTTGAGAAAACAAATATATTGAAGACTGCAGCCTAATGTAGCAAAAAGCAAAAGCAAGCAATCAGTTAATGTGGCACTGGTGTCTGCCTGTAGGGTAGGGTATGGCCTGTCTGTAAATGGAACTGGAAGGAGCTGTTGATGTGGTAGCAACACTGAAGGACAAATACAACAAGTCATGTTACGAGTCAATCAGCTGAGTCACAAATCAGATGTATCTATTTGTACGGCTGTTCTAACAGGGCATAGCCTTCTCCACTTTGTATCACTCCAGTTGTCTTTCTCTTGGGGCGTATTATGTGACTGTATCAAGGTTATATGTTCCATCCACACTCCATGTCTCCATTACCTCTCTGCTCATTTCAGGCGCCCACTCACCCACCCACTGTCTTTACTCTCTGTCTTTGGGTGTGGTCTGATCTGGATTTTTAACTGCCTGCTTGGTTTGCGTCTTATTAAATTTGACTCTGTGATTTGGTTTTGTGGAAACCAGACAGACAGAGAGAGAGTGAAGGAGAGAGAGAGAGAGAGAGAGAGAGAGAGCATGTGTGGACTTTACGGCTCTGACCTTTCTTAAGCAGTAAAAGAGGCTGCATAGTGACTTGACATTTAAATCACATCATTGAGCCAATCCATTACTATCTCCACTCTCCTGACTATTTTGTCTCTGTGCAAGGCACACCGCATTTATAGACTGGTGGTTTAGGCATTATCAATATTTACACTGACCCATGTACAGAATGGCATGTCATCCATTTAACTGCACCATAAGTTGCTTTTGAGAAACACATATGCATCAGGCAGGTAGCAGAAGTGTAGTGTTGATATTTCATGTTACAGTCATGTGGTGCAGGGTTCAGCTGCAGTTTGGAATCAATATCCTGAAGGGAGAGGTTGAGAGATGTGTGTCTGAGCATCTTTGTGTGTGCATGTGCATATTCTGAGCTTCACTGTGGTCCCTGCAGACCTGCTGCTGTTTTGGAATAAAAATATTCCTTCGGTTTTCTGAATGTGGTGTCTTTTGTTTTGAAGCCTCTGTCCGCATTGCAAGTAGCATTTGCTACCATTCACTATGATGGACTATAAACATACCAACTCTGTACCAACCACTTACGTGTGTCCATTAAGTAGCTCAGTTGCATAAAGATGGAGAACATAGGGAAAGGATGTTGTGTTTTATTGGCAGTGAAAATTATCCTTTTTTAAAAAAACGACACCACGACACAAAAGTTCAGTTGACTACTATGACGAAAACTTTCTTTGGAGCAAAATAGTTTTTTGAGTTCCAACAGAGAAATTGGCATTGTTTCATTGTCTTCTGTGCAGGAGGTTTTGTAGCCAGCAGTGAGTTGCCCTCAGAATAACCCACTCAGTGATGCACTTGTGTTGACAGTAATGGAAAATGTATTTTTAAAGTGTGGAAAGCAACCGGTTCTCTTTGGTTTTAAACTTCCAGTCACCTCCTCGGTATCTGTGTATAGTTGTGGTTGTTGGTGAAGTACAAGGGAGCTGACTCTCTTACCATGTTAAAGTGATTGGGGTTGTTTGAGGTGGTTACACATAATCAGCATTTTATCTGCAGTAGATTCAGATCGGGGGAGCCGCCAGTTTGAAGAACTAGGCACAAGCACCTGTATGGGGTCAACTGAAAAAAAACAAACAGCCTTTTTCTTTGGAACTACACTTTCTCAACAGTTGAGCTGGCCTACAGTTTTTCTAATAATAGCTCTTTCTGGGCCAAACAGCTGATCTACAGCATAATACAGTGCACACTGTAGTTAGTGTGCATAGTTGAATGGTACATCATTCATTTTCAGTACACGTCTGCTTCTCCAAACCGGCAGCAAGCTCATCTGAACCTACAGCAGGTAATACACAGACTATGCATAACTACCTCACACAACCCTATGTGAAATGGCCTGAACTATCCCTTTAACATAGGCATAATGCATCACTTAAACCATACAAATGTAAGCACCAATGAAAGTGAACATTTCTTGATGAGCTGCAGTTGTCATGAAAAATGTATGAGCTTCTGGAAGTCTAAATGAGTCATCTGAAACAGAACGATCCTTCCTCCATTAAACCTCAGATGCATTACATGCTGCCAGACACTCATCGCTACATTACTCCACTAGTCAGCAATGTAGCTCCATTAGTAGGCAGACGAATCATAAACAGAAGCAACAGCATCAGCCAAAACAACCGCACCAATCATGGCAAAAACAAATAAGATTCTGGCTATCATTGGCTATGGATACTAAGTTGAAGAAACACACCGGTGGTTTTATATGTTTTTAGCTTGTTTACTACAAGCTATGCATTAGTTTATAAGTTTGAAAGCATATCATAGAATCAGGTTATTAATTTTTCTGCTTGCAGGCAGCCTCTGGTTCATTTTAGTAGTTGATAGGATGTATTTTGATGGAAAAATGAAACAACAATGCCAAAAGCCAAGTAATAAACATAACTGTGAAACCATTTTAATATCCAAATATAAAAGTGTGTGTGTGTACATTTAGATGTAGATGTGACAAAGCTCTTATACACATCAAACACTGCATACACATCCAATCACAGTTTGAATCACATGAACAGGCACGTGAAGGGATATGTGTGCTGATCTGTGCGTCTCTCATATCTGTCTATCAGAGAGTCCTAATGGCTCATATAAAAGCCTCTGGATCTATAAAATGGAAAGCAGACCATTAACCCTCCCCATCTAGAGGATCCACTAAACCAAGAGAAACAAGAGCTCATATCACCTCTCTGTGGAATGCCCTCCCTAAATGTAATCTGACTCCCAAATGGGCACACACACACGCACGCACAAACACACACCCCAATTTCCTTAGTTTATAATTTATTCTCCTTATCCTCATTATCTTGCATTAGTGATGGAAGGGATCAATAGAGGTCATTGATCAGGTCTTGTTGTTGCATTGACATGAAAAAAGTTCGTAGTATTAATAAAGACATGCTGCACACACACACACATATATATACACACACACATATGCACACACACACTGCTGTAACAATATTACTGTAAGAACAGTGTTTTAGGATCAACTAACATGCTGATCAATATGCTTATAGATTTTGTCTGTAAAATCTGAAACTCAAGAAGTCAGGCTGCAGCCAGTCGCTGTTGTTGTTAGAGTTTTGTTTTTTCTGAGTCCTGTATGTTTGGTTTTCTTTGTGTTCCAGTTTTGGTTATTGTGACTTTCATGACTGAAATATAACTCATATTAGTCATATTATATGATATTCAGTTAAAGGGGAACTATGCAAGTCCGGCTGCTTTTCTGCTGTTTTGCCTCCTCTGGGCCATGTGCATTTGTTTTCAATTAATTCAGTGAGAAAGCAATCAGTAGAGCGGCTGATAACATTATTTATCGTGTACGATGTTATGACGTGTATATTTGTGTAGTCTTTGTGACACCAGGGCGGAGGCACTGATCTTGCAAGGTTGGTTTTTTGGCCAAGAGACGCTAGGTGGAAGACAGAGAGCCTCCATTCTTCCTGTAACAAGTTACAAGTCATTTATCTAACCTTAAAAATGACTCCAAAGATGTTTAATTAAGGTAAAAATGTAGCATAGTTAAGCTAAAAATCCTGCATAGTTCCACTTTAAATGTTGAATATGTTGAGTCAGTGGAGAATGCGCAGAATACCACCATCTAGTGTCTCAAGATAGGAATTGCAACAACAGAAAATTATATAATAATTCCAGCAGAGGTTTGCCAGACCGTTGTTAAGTATAACACACCGTTGCTAGGGGCGCCGCTCTGATCAGAAGAGCACAGAGGAGAAGAGGAGGAACTACGCAGGACATTTACTTTATGTTTCATTTTTACCTTCATTAAACAGCTTTGTACTTACTGTGATGTTAGATAAATGACTTGTAACTTGTTACAGGGAGAGTGGAGGCTCACTTCCACATTGTGGCTGAAAACCAAACCTGCATGATCAGAGCCTCTGACCCGGTGTCACAGCCCGTGTCTTGGTGTCACCACGAGTCCACGACACAAACGTGCCCCGTAAACTGTAATCTCTTGTTTATGACCAATAAGACTACACAAATACACACATCGTAACATGTATATGATAATCCATCCGATCGAATGATTGATTATCAAAGACTTCATTGAAAACAAATGGACTGATGACAATGACTGGTAGGAAGGTTAGTAAAACAGCAGCACGAGGTAAACACGAAGTCATTGTTGAGCCCATCAAAATTTCTTAAATTAATTAATTCAGACTAAATATTATTTTTTTATGGAAAAGCAATACTTGTATTCTTCACCCCTTAAAAAGCCCCATGGATTTATTATTTTTGAAAAAATATAGCTTTTAATAAGAATTCTCCATATTGAACCTTTAATGCAGTTAAACATTTCATAGGAAAGAAGATACAAAGTGCAAAAAGACCACCTCAAAAATGTCAACTAGTGTCAGCACTGGGAGTGGAACATAAGGACATGATGTGGGTTCATGAGAATAGTAAAAACAGATTTATGGTTATCACTGCAAAGCTGAAGAAAAAGCTGAAGATTTCATCTCTCATAATCTTGTTTTGAATGTCTACGACAGAAAGTTGAGTGAGAAATAAGAATGAATCTCTCTCTTCTCTTCAATTCTTCTGTCTTCTATTCATTGTGCTAAATCAAGTAGCTGTTTGCTCAAGAGAACAATAAGTTATTCTCTGTTTGACCAGCAGAGAGTGGTAGAGGAGCAGAGCACACACAGAAAGATGTATTTCCTCCAACAGTAGGATCATCGTAGAACTAAATGAAGCACTCAGGCTGAATGCACCATGCTGCAACATTTTAGAAACCATTACAGTGTGGGGTGACTCAGCAGATCTGTCCCCATTCATTAATAGTGGTAGAAAGAGATGTTGCGCCGGATCCTGTGGAAACATATCAGGCAAAATGTGTGAACAGAAATAGAGGTGTGAGGTAGTGTCCCTGACCCTGGTGCTGAAATTTCAAACTCCTAACATTTGTAGCACTGACAGAGAGAGAAGCTTGACATTCATCTGCTGGTGGTGGACACACATGCACACGCACACAAACAGACACGCGCACGCACGAGCTGTCAAATCATATTCAATCAGCTGCCCGTACTGAGGGTGCAGTGCGGTTGAGATTCAGACCAACCCACTTTCTCTCCGTGTAGAGGGGAAGCCTGTAAGTTGCAGGTGATTGGGAGCCACTGCTCCGTGCTAACTGGTCCCCCCCTCCCGGACTAAGTGGAGTGTCCCGTCTTCTCTGCTGTCTCACAGAAGGACAACCTGTACCCAGTTTCTCCATGCTAGTCTTTCTCTCTGTTATCATTCATTGTAACAGTTTATTCGATAATTAACTTTCTTATATTAAACTCAACTTTTTTTAGTTTCCCCTAAATTGCTTTCAGATATTTCTATATTTCCAACTAAAATCATTATGGGTTGGATTTTTACAACCTCATATGTTCTTAAAAATATTTCTGATAGCAAAAAGTCTTGCTTTTCTGCTACTACCACTACTGGGGGGTGCCATCATTGGGCAATGGCTTAAATATTTACCTTATTTCCCCTGTTTTCTCCTGGTCTCAGCTTCTAATCCACCCCTGCTCCCGTCCTCACCCATTAACCTTTCCTGCTCCTCATGTGTCTTTCCCTCGGGACAGTGTGCAGCAGTAGCGAGAGTAGCTGTTGCTGTAGCAGTCAGCTGGCCATTGGCATGCAGCCTCCTTAAACCCCTTACACAATAAACACTTTCCTGTGACTGTGGCTTGCATACACAACATTAGCACTCGCATGCACGTGCACACTCTGCACATACACAAACACGTTTTGTTGTCACATCTGTTCGCATGAAGCCGGGTTTGGATGTACATCTGGACAGGGACCGGGTCATTCCCTGTTTGTGTGTGTGTTTGTGTGTTTGAGTAAGTGGATGGGTTTTACTCTCATCATTCACCATCCTTTTTTCAGTCACAGTTTCCTGCAGTCTCTCATGTTTGCACACATGGATGTGAGTTTTCTTTCCAGCTGGTTTGTGCGGACCTGTGTGTGTTTGTGTTTTTCTGAGAATATGATCGTCCAGTATCGGTTTCCAGCTTTGATGTGGAACTAATCAACTGATCAAGATAGAAGAAAAGAAAATGTAATCATATAATTTATTTTAAGTTGCGTTGAATAGAGGATCATTTTTGGACTGAAAATACTTCTACAGATTTTTCTTTTCTTTGTGAATTTTTAAAAAAATTCTCTTTTTGGCAAATGATGATGAGTTGGATTCGGATGATCATTGATTTGAAGGGCGCTTCTTGTAGTAATTTTAACATAATCAAATTTGTTTCATATTCATTTAAGAATTCATTCAATAAATTTATTTGGCTTCATGGCAAAAAGTAGAGGTAGTTTGTCCATGTTAAGTTAACACAGTGAAACTCCAGCACTTTATAGAACAAGTGTCTTTGAGATAGACACAGGTAGAAAAGTGAGGTCATGGCCCATGCTGCTGCCCACCTGAAGAAAGCTCGCGAGCTTGAGCAACATCCAGAATACAGGGCTCTGCAGAAAGCCAGGGAGAGGAGGAGACGGCATCGTGAAAGAGCTGAGCGAAGGCGGCAGGTAATCATTCATAGTTTGTGTCATGTATCCTCTCTACCATTTAGATTTCATGCTCCTGTGGACTTAAGAGTACACTGTAAGCACTAGTGTGGGGACATTGTGGATGAGAGTGGGCTGTGGGGGGTAGCACAGATGTGGATTGTGAGTGACCATGCATGGTGCTGAGGCTGCTGTCCTCTCAGATGATTTATCATGTAGTA
The DNA here is from genome assembly GCA_900303245.1 of Selene dorsalis. NCBI lineage: Eukaryota > Metazoa > Chordata > Actinopteri > Carangiformes > Carangidae > Selene > Selene dorsalis. The sequence continues at coordinate 39,111 of OMNW01034937.1, read as the reverse complement.
TGAGGGAGGTGGAATGTGGTGGACTAGATGACAGAAAGCGCTCGAGCTGGGGGGGAGGGTTATTTATTTATCATGTCACATGCTGGCATGGGACATTTTACGGTGCAAACCTTTGATGACATCTGTGATTAGTCTATAGTCTATATAGTCTGTAGAATAAAAAATTAAAGAGACAATTATATATCTGAAGGATTTTAAGATGTAATTAATGGTTACAATAATGATTAATAAATAGTTTTCAGTGTACAGATCAATTATACGCCATTAATTCCAACTTTTGGGCTGCCATGATGTGGAAAATCCTCCTCCAGCATGGTACTGAAATGCATGATGGAGACCTCTCCAAGCCATTAAATCTATAGTCATAAATGTTATCAAGTCATTAAAAAGGGCTTAACATTACTGTCTTTCTAATAATTAATAGTAATAGTGTACACACTTAAATGTTAGTATAAAATCAATTTTCAACAAAGCATCGTTAAATTCACTAATTATATAGTCACTATAGTCAGTCAAGCATAAATGTTAATCAATCGTTAATAAAGGATTACAGTAATCCATCAAATCTGCAGCTGTGGATGTTAATAAGCTTTTATAAATTGATATTAGTCCAGATGTGCTGCAGCTCTTCCCCAGTAGGTGAGTGGTGATACAGTCAGTTTGAGAGTTCTCACTAATGATATCAATATCTTCATGTCTGAGGTCTTATCAGGAAGTGGCAATGTTAACTACAACTAATTACAAAATGAATGATCTTAATACATCTGTGACCATAAATTGGCCTAATTTGCAAAATAAAGTGTACTGCCTTATAACCTGCTTGCTCTATTTAAATTAAGCCTGT